>CM035172.1:98927770-99058140 GCA_020205615.1 Panax quinquefolius | reverse complement strand
GATATTGGTGTTGGAGTTATCACCAAATTCTCGTGTTCTCTATAACGACTTGACATCAAGGGGTATCTCTTGTGTGTAAGAGATCACGTGGGGATAAAGCTTGATCTGTTTGAGGATGTGTATAACATATTCCATCATCTATTCTCTTGGATAATGTTGACCTCTCTCTGGTTAGTATCGCTTGAGAATATGTCATGATTCTGTTGGATTTCTCGCCAACAAACAAATGCTATCGAGGATGCTTGACCTTCGATGACGCGATGTGAATCAACGATGAAACATCATGTGGGATATCTTGTCAAGGTTGCTTGACCTTCGGCCGACGATGTGAATCAACAATTTGAAACTTCGTGAGGAGATCGTCAAGGTTGCTTGACCTTCGATGATGTATAGATCAACGGAGCATTGCATTGTGACTTAATGGGGATCCATTTGGGAAATATGGAAATTTCGGTATGAGAACCTCGAAGCGACTCTATAGCTCGGCGAGTTTAAACACTATCTTTGAAATGATGTCAAGGTTGCTTGACCTTCATTGATATATGTGTCAATGGATGAGCATGCGTTGCTACTACCCCATTTGGAGATATCGTTGTAACCCCCGTCGGGGACTCACGTTGTAACCCCCATCGGGGATCCACTAGGGATGCATGAATACGTACGCAACTACTGAACGGTTCTTAACGTTTCGATTGGTTTACCTGCCATCAGCTAAAATAATGTCAAGGCTGCTTGACCTTCGTTGCTAGAGTTGTCAACGGATGAACGTGTTGTAACCCCCACCGGGGATCTATGTTGTAACCCCCATCGGGGACTCACATTGTAACCCCTGTCGGGGACTCACGTTTTAACCCCCGTCGGGGACTCACGTAGGGTAACGACCTGGAGTCTGCGACATCGGACCTATATAAGGTATTACCGTATGTGATTTGTGACAACTGAGGTCATCGGTAGAGTATACCTTGTGTTCAGGCGACTACCAATGAGTGATGTGCAGATTCAAAGTCTCATCTGAGAAGACTAGGATTGTATGCTGTTTTGCTCAATTGCATGGCATTTTAATTCTCGATTTGACCTTTCTAGCCCGTAAGAACTCCGTTTCAACTCGAGCTGGATAGAGACGGAGGGGTGGGGCCCACATAGAGAGCCCAGGTGAGCTGTGCCAGCGTGGATGATAAATCCAATGACCGCCTTCACAAGTCACTTTTAACTTGTTTCTCTCTAGAAAAACCGTGAGCCACTTCAGTTCGGTTGAGTTCAGTTGCGCTTCGCAAATTTCATCACCGCACAACCGTTTCTACACTATCCTGGTAACGTATGCATGTATTGTTTCCAGTTTCTGTCAGTTAGATTGTGAGATATTGCACGAAATGCATCTGAACACATAGTAGTGATTATGTATACACAAATGACTCGATAAAAAATATTCATCATAGTAAATGTTAGTATTAAACCATGCTGAACATAATGATGTGAAAAATTTTGACTTCTGAGACAGTCAAATTGGCACCATTTTCTGCTATTTTTTGTCCTATTTGAGGTCCAATGAGCAAAAGGTAGAAAGGCAAAATACTCCTAGCATTGAGGTTGGCCTTATGCATGATAATTTTGATTTTTAATACATATATTAGGTATATGACTTTGGGACAAGTGTGCTACTGAATGGCCACCTAGACATGCCTGCGTGCATGGGGATAATCCTATTTTCAAATGGGACTATGGCAAAAATTTTCCAAATGTAGGCATTGGGTAGTCATGCATTCTAACTCTATTATATGTTAAAGTAAATGCATGCATGCATATAATCATATAATGCATTTTAGAAAGCTCTAGGTAAGGAAATACCACACCCTTTCTGAGGTGATTTGGAGATTTGTTGTCCAGATATTATGGATCTGGATCACGGAAAGCGTTCTATGGGACCGAAGCCCGCATAGCACGCAGGAGGGCTTCAAGTGCCTCGTCCGCATTCATCGAACATGACCTCGTCGGTTGGTGGAGGTTGTGATTCATCCCGTCCAGGTAGAGGTTCCAGACGTCGAGGACGAAGAGGTGGATATTGAGGATCCCGCTCCTGCTCTATCCCTCGCAGGGAACTTCCGAGCATCCAGGTGGTGAAACCAGAGTTGCTGGGTGATTTGGGTAGACACCCATCGATGTACTTGCATGCTAACGAGGTATGACGTTAGAATTTATCTTCCTTTTTTTCCTATTGTTAAGGATTTAAAGGTTTCTGATGTTGATCTGCGTTTCATGCAGGATTCATGGACGGGATGACAGAGCATTGGCTACCTGATAGGCAGGTATTCTATTTTGGCACCCATGAGTTGACTCCTATTCTGGAGGAGTATGCCCGTTTGACGATGCTGCCCCTAGACCGACCTTGCGTGCACATGGCTTTGGGAGATATGAGTAAATGATTCATGACTCTCACAGGATTGAGGCACAGAGTGGTACAGGATGAGCTGACATCTAGCCATGTGATCTCCCAGCGTTTTCTGTATGACAGATTTGGTGTGGAGGATAGCTACTCACAACATTCAGGGGATTTCACCGTGTCGGAGGATCATTGGCGTTTGGCCAGAGTTGATGTACTAATGCTTTGTGTACTGTCATACGTGTATATGCCGCGATACATGGATGAGATAGACATAGGAGTTATCATGGCCGTGAGAGCTCTCAGGGAGGGTCGTACCATTGTACCCATGATCATGGCAGAGAGCCTGCGATCATCATCCTACTGTAGTACTTACCCGTCAGGCGTGTTTACTGGGAGTTCAATCATGCTGTATGTGTGGTTTATGTCACACTTGCGATCGGTTGGTGCCCTTAGACGGCACGGGTATTGCTTCTCTCATGAGGTGGCTATGTCGTATTCCTTTCACCATCGGTGTGTAGATGCTCGATCTGGTCCGCATTTTGGCGGATATCGAGATCCATTTAGCATATTCTTCGTGCTCGGGGCTTTTTGCTCACCATACAACTTCATTACTCATGCTCTGGGCATGGATTTCCTCCCTTTGGCTGGCCTGAGGGGTGTGATGACTTATCATCCATTGGCCGTGATGTCGCAGTTTGACCAGTTCCAGGATTTTCATCCTTTCGGCGGCGGTCGGTCGCTTCAACTTCTCGATACTCTCTCACCGAGGACCGATCGATGTATCGCTTGTTGGGATCGGCGTGAGCTAGCCGCTTTTCGCTAGTCGTCCCGGTTATTCTGCAGAGTACTCCGCATGGATGGAGACAGAGGTTTTATCGGCTGCAGTAGTATTTGCAGTACCGGTGAATGAGTTAGACGATGTAGAGCCTATAGAGGACATTGATACCTACATCGAGGAGGATACCGCTATTGGGTTGCCAACATTTCTTCCTGATTCTCCTAGTACCAGTACTTTTGTGATCCGAAGACAAGCCGCGATATTTAGAGCGAGTCTTCATCGATGACCTTTGAGAGAGACCAGATTCGATCTATGATGTCAATCTCTTGATGTGAGGGACGCTACTATCCTATTAGAGAGAGACTAGGCAATAGCTCGTAGAGATGCCGCTGTTGTTGAGCGGGATGAGGCCAGTCGGAGAGACGCAGATGATAGTTGAGCGGGATAGTGCTATATCCGCCGAGATGTGGTACATCACGAGATAATCTGCAATGAGGTCCCTTACCACTGGTATGATTGCAGAGATGAGTGCTTATATCGATGAGCATATGGTCATCATGTAGATGGCTACAGATCTGTTTGGTCGTGTGGATATTCTTATCCAGGAGACTACAGCTTTTCCTCCTTCATCTGAGAGGGATGCCATGTTAGTCTTGCTAGCTCGTATGTACCCTGATTCGTAGATGGGCTTGTATTTACCTGCATAGACTAGCTTAGCCATTTTGTCATGTACAGTTCACATTGTATATATATCAAATAGCATTATATATGACAGGGAAATATATTTTTGGATCACTTCCCTTTTAGATATGCCTTGTTATTTGCTTGATATTTTGCCTGCTGCTTCAGGGCTTGTGATCTTGATGAATTCTGAATTCTTCCTTGGTGGATGGACATTGAGCTGTCTCTGGATAGTTCAGAATGGATCATTGATCTATGTGGATCCCTACCATCTTTGGTGTCTTGGGACTTGTTTCTGAATGGAAATGTAGAGAGGAGTGTGGCTTTCCTCTCTGAGATTGACAGCACCACAGATGGTTGCCAGTACTTCTATTTAGGAGAAGCCTAGTTAATTCCACCTCTTATGGTTTAGTATTGCTCTTCGAGGTATGACCACAGCTTAGATGGTCGTCGAATCTCCTATTTGGGAGGAGTTCAGGTAATTCCATCCCTTTGGTCTGAAACCGAATGAAATGTAGTGGATTGAAAGAGAATCCCAATACCCGCTGACAATGGTTTGTGTTTTGGTAGGGGGTGAGACCGCACCATGAATGGTACGCCACGTACTCTATTGAAGAGGAGATCAGTCTGCGTAGTTCGAACACAGTGTAAGAGGTTCAATCTTGTATATGGGCGATATGATGTAGGAATGTTTTTAGTTGTTTTTTTTTGTAAGGAGAAGAGGGTAGAAATGTTTTGTTGTTTTTGTTTTATGCGACCGGGCCATATGAAATGGTTGCCTACGTATTCTATTGAAGAGGAGATCGTCGACGTAGTTTCGCCTTAGTATGGAGAAGAAAAGCGTAATCCCATGTGAAGGTCGAGTCTTGGGGAGGAGAAAGTTTAATCTAGGTTGAGGATAAAGCTGCGGAGCGGAGAAATTTGATCCCATGTATGGGTAGCCAAAGCTATGAACGTAAGAGGTTCAATCCGCGGTGGGATGACCTAAGTTGTATGGTATGAAAGGAGAAAGCCGTGTCATGGCGGCTTGAAGAGTATGTTTCCCTGAGGGGCAAAGTGTAGCAAGTTGTAGGTGGTAAAGGGTTAAAGAACCGGAATGACTAGTGACCTGATGATGATGCACCAGGGTGTTTGCTGTTTACTTCAGACGTAATACCGTTTCACAGTGTCTGAGTTGATGAGTTATGGAAATTCATCGCTGTTCATTTCTTATAATCTGAGAGCGCCTCCTGTCAATACTTCTTTGACAATAAACGGGCCTTCCCAGTTAGGAGCGAATTTTCCTTTGCCCTGATCTTGATTGTTAAGAATCTTCTTCAGAACCAAGTAATGTTGTTTAAATTTCCCTAGCCGGACTTTTTTGTTGTAGGATCTGACGATCCTTTGTTGATATAGCTGACCATGGAAGATAGCAGCGGTTCGCCTTTCGTCTATCAGAGACAATTGGTGATACCTATCTTGTACCCATTGGTTTTCATCCAGCTGAGCGTTGATCAACACTCTGAGAGATTCCATCTCAACTTCTATGGGGAGCACTGCTTCCATCCCATAGGTTAAAGCATAGGGGGTTGCCCGGTTGAAGCACGCATTGAAGTTACAGTAGGCTAATGAGTAAGAGGCAACAGGTTAGGCCAATCTTTGTGGTTGGCTGACATCTTTTGCATAATCTTCTTGATATTTTTGTTAGCCGCTTCAACAGCACCGTTCATCTTTGGACGATAGATGACAGAGTTAAGATGTTTGATTTGGAATCTACTGCATAATTCCTCCATCATTTTGTTGTTGAGGTTTTTGGCATTGTATGACACAATCACCTCTGGTTGTCCATATCGACAAACGACATTGTTTCTGTTGAAAGCAATGATGACTTCTTTAGTGACCCTGGGGAAGGAGGCTGCTTCTACCCACTTGGTGAAGTAGTCGATCATGGTGAAGATAAATCGGTGACCATTACTGGCTTTAGGCTCAATGGGCCCAATAACGACCATTCCCCACATTGAGAAGGGCCAAGGCGAACTCATATTATGGAGCTCCCGTGGAGGGGCGTGTATAGCATTCCCATGAATCTGGCACTGATAGCATCTTCTGACGTGGTCGTTGCAATCAGCTTTGAGAGTCAGCTAGTAATGTCCTGTCCTGAGGACTTTCTTGACAAGGAGGGGGCCACTCATGTGGGGGCCATAGACTCCGCCATGGATTTTATCCATAAGCCTTTGGGCTTGATCTTTGTCTAAACACCTGAGGAGACCTAGTCCTGCATCTCTTTTATAGAGCGCATCTCCACTCAGGTAGAACTTCTTAGCAAGTCGATGGATCCGCCTTTTCTCAGTCAGGCTCGCCTCAACGGGTGTAGATCCATCTCACAGATATTCCTTGATATGATGATACCAAGGAGGTTGGATGGGAGGTAGCTCATCCGATACTTCTCTAACATAATTCCCATAGGCTGTGGCCTTGTGCAGGGAAATTGTGACGCTTGGCAAGTGTTCCTTGTCTGATATTCGAATCAAGGAGGCCAAAGTTGCTAATGCGTCTGCGAAATCATTCCTATTACGAGGAATGTGTAGAAAGGAGATTTCTTCGAACTCCAAAGCCATCTCCAAAACCTGCCGATGGTAAGGCAGCAAATGTAGTTCCTTGGTTTGATAGACTCCGGTGGATTGTCTGATTACCAACTCCGAATCTCCAAGGACAGTTAATCGCTTGATGCCCATTGAATGGGAAAGTTTTAGCCCCATGAGAATGCCTTCATACTCAGCCGTATTGTTGGTGCTGACAAACTGTAATTTGATGGCAACGGGATACTGCTCCCCCGTATCAGATACTAGAATTGCTCCAGCTCCAGAACCTTCCATATTAACAGCTCCATCAAAATACATCCTCCATGATTGGCGCGTATCGTACTGATGGTGTTGTTGTACTGTCATTACTCCTTCATCGGGGAAATATATTTCCAAGGGTTTGAAATCCCCTGAAGGTGCGGCGGCCAGTTGATCTGCGATTCCTTGACCTTTGATGGACTTTTGAGTCACATATACGATGTCAAATTGTTGTAGGATCAACTGCCATCTGGACAGCCGGCAATTCAACATGGGTTTGTTGAACACGTACTTGAGATGATCCACGCGAGATATGAGATGGGTTGTGTGACCATGAAGGTAATGTTGTATCCTCATGGAAGCCCATGCTAAAGCACAACACGTCTTCTCGATCAGAGTGTACTGGTGTTCATTATTACTGAACCTTTTGCTGAGGTAATAGATAGCTCGTTCTTGGCCTCTATCGCCTTTTCGTCTCCAAAGACATCTGACCCATGGCATTGTCACTTATGGACAGGTACATGAATAGGGGAACATCATCCCTGGGTGGTACCAAGATAGGAGCTTTGACTAGTTGTTTCTTGATTGTAAGGAAGGCATTATGGCACTCATCATTCTATTTCATGGAGGAGTTCTTCCTTAATAACTTGAAGATTGGTTCACAGGTTGCTGTGAGTTGGGAGATAAACCTGCTGATGAAGTTGATCCTTCCCAAAAATCCCCGTATTTTTTCTCGCATCGAGGAATGGGCATTTCGTGATGGCTTGGATTTTGGTAGGATCCGGCTCAATCCCCTTTGTGGTGACTAGAAATCCTAGCAACTTGCTCGACTTACGCCAAAGGCGCACTTAAGTGGATTCAACTTCAAGTTATACTTTACGCAACTGTTGAACAATTTTACGAGATGGTGCAGATGGTCATCCTCCTTCCGGACTTGACAATGATGTCATCCACGTAGATCTCAATCTCTTTATGCATTAAGTCATGGAAAAGAGCCATCATAGCTCGTTGATAAGTAGCTCCGGCATTGATGAGGCCGAATAACAACCGCTCTATAGCAAAAAGTTCCCAAGGAGTGATGAAAGCGGTCTTCTCACGATCTTCCTCGGCAACCATGATTCGATGGTACCCCGCAAAGTAAATCAAAAAAGGAGTACATGTCGATCAAGCAAGATATTGTCAATGAGAATGTGGATAAATGGCACGGGAAAGCTATCTTTTAAGCAAGCTTTGTTCAAGTCCCGGTAATCCACGCAAACTCGCACCTTCCCTCCAGTTTTAGGCATGGGTACAATGTTGGATATCCACTCAGGATATGTAGACACCATGATGATGCTGGCTTGAAATTGTTTCATAATTTCTTCTTTCACCTTTAAACTCCAGTCAGGTTTCAATCGCCTGAGCTTTTGCTTGATTGGCTTAAATCCCTCTTTAATGGGAAGGTGATGAAGGACAATGTCAGTGGATAAACCTACCATGTCTTCATGAGACCATGCAAACACATCCTGGAATTGGGTTAATAGCGTAACCATGTCATTCTGTTGGTTTGGGGTAAGGTCTGAACCAATATGGATTAACTTAGGGCTTTCTAAGGTTCCGAGATTGAAAGAAGTGGTTTGATCATAGTTGGGTTTGGGTTTGTCTTTGACCCATTCTTGAATTTATGGAGGCACATCAATGTCATCCTGGAGATCCATCAAGGCTGAATTCATCTCTACATCAAAGGTACAATCATTGCGTAGGAGAGGCATCGTATCCGCAAATACAGGCACATCTAAATTCAGAGTCCTGAAACAAAATATGCTTTCACTTAGTATATATGAAATGCATTGATCATACACAGTGTTAGCATATACTGGGAAAATAAACTGCTAATACTGTACAGAAAAGTAAATAGTTATTGTATCTACAGGGCAGAAAAGAATTTCTGCCCGCTTTACCCTTGTCGACCAAAGCAAGGAATGCTATTCCAATGGGTAAGGGTAAAGTTCGGTTGGACAGCAGTGATGGAGGGATTGTCATCATCCTCCTTGTCCTGAATGATGGCCATTATGTCCGGGCAATCATCATCTGGGGTGTATTTGTTGGTATGTTCATCATGGACGATGATGCGCATGCCCGACATTATTCGGACAACGTTTTCCTTGATTCTCCGCTCAATTTCTTCGATTGCGGGATCTGGAATAACGATTTTCTTTTCCTCCACCGGTTTCGGCTTAGGAAATAACATGGCCATGACATTGCCTGGCACCTTTACTGGAGGTTGTGTGGACTTGGAGTTTGAAGGCGAAGTCGAACGCCACATGGTTGAAGCTAAAGGAATCTGTTGATGCTTATGAGGATTCCTGTGACTAGAGCTGGCAGAATAGCCTAGTCCAGCTGTTCCAACTTGCTTGGTTAATCGAATGGGGTACTGGATACCCTGGCCATCTTTACCCAACCCTTGTCTTGGCTTATGACCCAACGACATCATTTCTTGAGTGGCTGACATCACCTCAGCAGAAATGTGGGGTTCGGGAAGTGGTGCTCCAATAGTGTGGTATTGGGTGTTGCTTATTTCCAAAGCATGAAAACTGACTGGTTCTACATCTGCATTGGCATTGATGAACAGAATGTCCCCGTGCAGAGGAATATCTGGTTCAGCGTTGACCGTGACCAGGCTATTGTTGATAATGTACTTCAATTGTTGGTGAAGGGTGGAGGGGACTGCCCCTGCCATGTGGATCCATGGTCGTCCCAAGAGCAGGTTGTATCCCGAATCTATCTTGAGCACATGGAAGGATACGCAGAATGTATGAGGACCAATTTCGATTGGCAGCTCAATTACTCCAACCGAGTTACGGCGGGCTCCATCAAAAGCTTTGATGATAGTATGGCTACTTCGAATTCGGTTGAGATTGATATTCATCTTCACCAAGGTGGCATATGGGCAGATATTCATAGAGGAACCTCCATCTATTAAGACTCCAGCCACCATATATCAGGAGGACAAAGACCATGATAATGTGCAACGGTTTGCAATGACCCGATCCTTTCAAGCAGATGTCATCATCAGTGAAGGATATCACATTAGTGTTGAAAATGTGATCAACCATGTGTTGAAATTTTACTGTATCCACTGATGTCGGAAGATAGGCTTCTTCTAAAACCTTTAACAAGACCTTCTGGTGATTCTTGGAAGTTAAGACCAAGTTCAAAATTGATATTTGTGGTGGATCTTCCTTCAAGCTTAAAACCACCGAGGCTTCATTATGACCCACATCGCGGAGGAATTTTTCAATCTTCTCCATGGGTATTTTCCCCTTTGATTTGGTGGTGGGGTTCATCACCCGATGGGGAAGATATAGTGGATTTTCCTTCGACACTGCAGTAGTGGTATGTGAGGTGGATCCTTCACCTTCTCCATAATTCCACGGAACCTTGCGCAAGCTAACAATAAGATATTGTGCTCTGCATGGCAAGTTGATTGCCTCGGGAGCGTCCACTTTCAAAGGATTGTTTACTCCTTTGAGCTGAATTATCGGTGTTGTGAGAAAAGTATTAATCCCTTCAACTTCAGTAGATATAATTGCTACCACATTTTTCCACTTAGTAGGGCTTGCATTCTCACTTGCACGTAACACAGTGTCGTTATCTGCCAAGCGCAGTACACCACTGTCGATTAGATTTTGAATAAGGTGGCGGAGTGCCCAGCATTCTTTCGTCTTTGGCCGACCGTGAGGATCGGGAGTGGTATTGACATACTCCATCAGAGTAGTATCCTCCCGAACGGGGGTTGATTGGAGGTAGAAGGGAACTGATACTTCCTTCATTGATTAACATGTGAAGGATTTCCTCCATGGGTTGGCCCAAATAGGTGAATTCCCGTTTGTTGGCAAAATCCCGACGGGCTTTGGCATTTACTCTCTTCGTCACTTTGTCTTCCAGCATTTCATTTTCTGAAAGGAATGAGGGAATATTCATGACGATTGGTAGGAAGATCGGCATGCTCTGGGCGATTAATTGCCGAGTCACTTGTGCCGATAAGTCACCGCCCGCATGATTACTCAATTTGTTTGCAGAGAGCTTTCATCTTTCGTTCCATTGTGAATTGGAACTTAGCATAATCCCATCTGTCATCACCGTCTTTGATGGTCTGGGGGGAATCACAGCTGAAGTTGGAACTCTGTCCACTGCTCCAATTAATCATGTTGACCTCTTCTTCTTTGTGTTGAGGAAGAGGGTTGTCTTGTACATGAGGCGGATCGGGTTTGGTGACTACGATCTCTCCATTATCTATTAGGTCCTGGATCTTGTGTTTCAAGGCCCAACAATCCTGAGTATCATGTCCAGGTGCCCTGGCATGATAAGCACATTTCCTAGCAGCATTGAAACCCCGTCCATTAGGGTTGGCTGGTGGAAGAAGATGCGTAATTTTCTTCTGTGTTGTCAGAAGATTAAGAATGTTCTCGAGGGTATCCCCTAAGGGTGTAAACACTCGATGGCATTTGACTTCTCCACCTTTTGGTACTAGAGGGTTTGCAGACTGTGCTGGAAAGGGAGTGTAGTTTCTCCTTTGAATGGGCATACTTTGATTGCCTTTTTGTCCCTATAGTATCAGGGAAACATCTTCCTCTTTCTTTTTATGGACCCTCCGGGGGTTGTTCCCATAATTTCTAGATTGGATGTGATCAGCAATAGCTTTGAGTGCGGCTAGGTCTTGAATCTTTCCTGACTTCAACCCCATTTCAGCCATCTCCCCATGTTTAACCATTTCAGAAACGCGGTTTGCCGATGCTAGCTAAAACTCTCTCATATAAGGGAGCTTCTTGTATGTCTATAAATGTCATGACCATTTCTGATTCTGACATGGCAGGACTAACTTGGGCAGCCAGGCGTCTCCACCTTTGAGCATACTCTCTAAAAGACTCGTTAGACTGTTTCTTGATCTTGGTAATCTGATACCGATCAGGAGCCATTTGAGCTTGAAAAATGTATTGAGTGAAGAAGGCATGTGCTAGCTCGTCCCAGCTGTGGATTTTGGAGTTGTCTAATCTTGTGTACCACGAACGGGCTTCTCCCGTTAGACTCTTTTGGAACAATTACATTCTGA
This sequence comes from Panax quinquefolius, assembly GCA_020205615.1. Classification (NCBI taxonomy): domain Eukaryota; kingdom Viridiplantae; phylum Streptophyta; class Magnoliopsida; order Apiales; family Araliaceae; genus Panax; species Panax quinquefolius. The sequence goes on along the minus strand of CM035172.1, from coordinate 99,046,390 downwards.
GTTTTTCATCCTCTGCGTAGGATCCCAGTTCTCCAATAAAGACTTTTAAATGTGTATAAGGATCCCCTAACCCATCATATTTTTCAAAGTTAGGAGTTTTAAATTTTTTTGGATAGTAAAGACCAGGAAAAATACATAGATCAGCATATGAAACACTCCCATGTGTTCCAATTCCTTTGATAGCGCGAAGGGTCTCTTCCATTTGGAGGACTTTCTTTTTGATGTCACCATTGTCTGGATCTCCAGTGGAATGGGCAGCATCCTGCATTTTGTTGGTCGTATCCAACTGTGGCTCTGGAATGATAATGACCGGAATTCCTCCTTGTATGGAGGGCTCAATATGTACGGGTATTTTCTGACCCTGTGTAGACTGGTGTAATTCTTTTAATAGAACAGCCAAATCTATAATCTGTTTGCTTAACCCGTCGAATTCTTTGCGAGAAACTGGATTAAGTTCAGTCTGATCCGATGATGACATGATTGACTGTAGGCCTGTTGCCTTTTTGGACTTTGACCGGGTAGTAGGTCCAATTGATTCCCTACAAAACACTGACATAGTTTAGTCCTTAGGGAAGGTGTATAATGACATGCTATGTGATGTGTCCATTTTAGGAATTTTATCCTACAAAATGGGTGTCAGGTGTTTGTAGCATGTATGTGGACATATTGCTTCATATTTCTCATTACATGGAGATAGATATGGAATTAAATTACAAGTAATTATGTTTACGAGTAATTGAAATGAGAGCTTGAAAAGACTTTCCTTCGTTTTGGGTTTATCAGAGGCTGACCTATCTTAGGTTACTCTCGCGGCTTTTTGGCATGAAGGTTCCCAAATCATCGCAATCTACTAGACGGGAAGTTAATCCGGTCTTTCAACTGGAGCGAATTTGGGTGGTGCCTTTCCTGAGCCTCGAAGAATTAGTCTTCTCACGAGTCCAGTAATTAAACACCGACGGGATAGCCTCCTGGTGGAGGGACCACACAACATACATTCACATACATCGTGTCTCACCGTATGAAATGATGACATGTGCGAAGCAATAATATCATAAGCAGTTTATAGTGCGAAGCACTAACATCACACGTAGATATGATGCGAAGCACTAACATCACACGTAGATATGATGCGAAGCACTAAGCTCAAACAAGACATGCATTCGTACACATTCATCCAATGTAAATGCAACATCCACACACAAGCATATAATCAGTTTTGAAAAGATTATAGTAGCGGCTTAAGTCCTCTTCTTTGGAGTCCCCAATGCAGAAGTCGCCACCATCCACGCGTCGGGATTTTTGGGTGTCCTTTCCGTTACTAGTTCTTTGGTGTTCTCATTTTAGGTGAGATTTGTTTGAAAAAACAAGTGAAAAGGTCCGACATGTATAATGTCGACGATGGGACTGTTAAGAGTCGCCATTGTTGGTTTTTAAATGGTTGTACCAATACAACCGAGAAAAGGTTTGCACACATCGATGATGTGATGTGACGATCGATAGACTGGTGGTAAACCGAGATTCATTTAGGGTCCAGGGGACTTGGTTATGCTTGGGGAAGGTGTTAGGCACCCAGACATCCGTGTTACCACGGTGACCGCCTCTTTTCAAGAAACTATTATCTGAGTGTGTGTGTGTGTGTGTGTGTGGGTCAATGTGCTGTTATATGAAAGTTGTGTGAGGCCTCGTTCGAACCTATATACATAGGATTTGAATTTATGTAAAAATTCAGTTTTTAGCAAGATATGGCAATGATGTTTTATAAAAATGGTTTTTCAAACCCTGATGCTCAATAGGAATTGAGACCTTTTACAATCCCATTTTTATTAAGTGAGCGGTTGAATTGATTTTATTTGTGGATGCGAAGCATCCGTATGAAAAAAATATATATATATATATATATATATATATATATATATATATATATATATATAAAAAAATAATGTCGACTTCCTCGTGGATATGGAAACCATCGAGGAAATATGGACATCGCAGAATAATTGACAAAGCGCTTAAATTGAAAATGTCCATCACGGAACCGAATCTAGATCCAATGGGATGAATCTGTGATCACATGATTCCTAGGCGCACAGAATATTGCAATTTGTATAAAAGCAATAAGCGAATATATATATATATATATATAAAAGCGGTAAATATATATATATATATAGACATTATCACCAACCACGAAGCACCTCCATGGGGGATCAGAAATGTAAATAAAGCTGTTAAATACGGTCAACCGCCACAAAGGAAACTCCAGGCGGGACAGAATGTAAATAAAGATGTAAATGCGGTCAATTGCCACGAAGTAAACTCCAGGCAGGACTAAATGTAAAGAAACTCATAAAAAGCGATCAAGCGCCACGAAGGAACTCAGGAAGCAGAATATATATATATATATATATATATATATATATATATATATATATAAGCAATAAACGCACCGGATGTAAAATCCAGGCTCATCGAACAGAGTTCAACCACAGTTCATATATATAAGTATATATATATATATATATATAAAGCGAGTAAACGCACTGCATCAAGTCTCAGGCTCATCGAACAACGTCAGACACACGGTTGATATATATAATATATATATATATATATATATATATATATATATATATATATATATATATATATATATATATAATACGCACGCATCAAAAGTCAGGCTCATCGAACAAAGTCAAATCAGACAGACATAATATATATATATATATATATATATATATATATATATATATATATATATATATAAAGCAAGAACGCGCTCAGCATCAAGTTCAGGCTCAATCGAGGCATAACTCGATAATGTTAGTCAATATATATATATATATATATATATATATATATATATATATATATACAGATTGGAATGAAACCATGGGACGAAGTCGGGGCAAAAGCAAATAACACGACTCTCAGCGTGTAGAATGGTGTGTGCAAAGATGAAGAGAAAGACTCTAAAGTGTGTGAGAAGGCTTACTACGGTGATCGATAAAAAAGGGCTTCTATATCTTTAGAGTGGGTAAACACTTGGGCTTTTGTGGGTACAAAAGAGGCTATATATGAGCTCACTGAGGTGTTTGAAAGGGAGAAAATACATTTTGTATGGCAAGTGCGAGAGCAAATTGTGCGGGGTTTCCCGTCTTTTTTCTCTTAAAATCAGCACCCCAAGCCTCTTATTTATAGGCAAAAGGTCTGCAGGTGTACTGTGGCTCGGTATGTGAGTGTAGGCGGGGTGGGTCGCCCCGGATTACGATTAAAGGTCAGTCATCTCAAACGTGCACTCGAAGCCTTTGTAATGTCCACTGGATTTTGAGAAGTGCAATCAAGACATCCGTTTGAGGTATTCGGGACCTATTTGGACCGCCGTTGTCGAGAGTTATGACGATGGCATGGGATTAGAGTTTCAGACGAAGTCTTTGAAGATGGGACGATGCCCTCCGGTCTTCAAGCTTCAACTTTCATCCGTTACCCCGCACAATAGTCACTCGGGATTGGTTAGCCTTGTGGGACATTGTTGCGTAGAGACGAGATGTGGCATCATGTTGGATGAGATGGCGATGTTGCCCCTCACCGCAATTATTCGCCGGATTGGGCCGATAATGAGCGTTGCTCGAGACTTCTTTGAGATTGGATTTATTGCATTTGTTAAAGGTCTTCATTGTCATCTTTGAGGTGTGCATGTCTTCCCGATGTTATTGCTGGGTTGGTACAGTGTATCTCGTTGTGAGTGCTGAAATTGAAGCTGATGGCATTTGAAACAAGCATTTTCGGGGTCATCTCCGAAACTGTATTCCTTGGGGTTATCACCAAGGTTGGTGGCTATTCCCATGGTTGGGACTGAGACTGGATACCTCGGGGTTATCTCCGAGATTAATCGGTCTTCTCCGGTGTGTGTTCCGATATTGTATCTGTAGGTCTCGGGGTTAGATCCGAGGTTGAAACCGTTACTCCCAGATTGCGATACGGGGTTAATGTTGAACTTCCGGTAGTGTCCGGTATGGATTTGGATTGTCTTTCAGGGTTCTCTCTTAAAAGACGAATCTATCCTCCTGCAATGTTAGTAACAATAGTAGAAAAAAATTTGAGTATCTACGGGGACTAAACAAAGCTGGGCCAGAAGGGTCCTTGTCCGGAGGGTCTAAACGAAGTTCCAAGCCTGCTAGGCTTGAAGAGTTCCTAGGGATCTAGAGGAGTCCCAAGGCTGCTGGCCTTGAAGAGTTCTTAGTGAACTGAAGTCCCAAGGCTTCTGGCCTTGAAGGAATCTTAGTGATTCAGGGTGCTGCCCTTCCTTAGTGGAAATCCTACTAGTTGAAAGCAGAAGAGTGGATTAGGAGCTTGAGTCTCTGAACCACTTAAAACCCCTTGTGTCTTTTATATTATGTCATTTACATTATGTACTATAACTGCTATGTATGTTTTAACTGCTTACAACTAAACTTACTCTATGAATAATGTATGTATGATTATGGATATATTAATGAAGGGGATCTTTTACTTATTTCACTGTGCTTGAAAAGATTCTTATGTTTGTCATATGTTAATTATGAACAAAATAATATAAACTAGAAAAGTATTTGAAATAAAAAGATCTATTCAACCCCCCCCCCCTTCTAGATCTATTGTGCCCTCTGGGAACTAACAATTGGTATCAGAGCAGGTTCTCATGCTATATTCAAAAGTTAATCACTTTGAGTCTGATCCAAGGCACTAACATTGTTCTAAACTTAGTTTAGTAGTAAGTAACTTGTTATATGCAGATGAGCTCACATGTTGGAAATATTGTGTATAGGTAAAATGTGTATATACACCTGAAGCTGCTCAGATTGGTCCATGGTCTCTATTAGTACATCAACTACACCAATCCTAGCCTACAGTCAATCTTGTAGTCCTAAGATCAGACGAGAGAACTCAAGAGACATCAATGACAAAGTGTTAAGGACCCACCAGTCTGAAAAATGAAAAAGCCATACATGCTAAGAAATGCTTATCGAGAGAAGAAAGAAGATCTTCTCAAACTTATGTCTGGCCAACCAACAGCTGGGTGCAAACTCTGTCATCTAAAGGATGTCAAAGATCTTAATGTTGAGATTCTCTTGGCCTATATCTTTAAGACCACTACTGATTGATTAAAGGCCAGCAAGAGCAATGAGATGCCATGAACAAAAGTAAAAGCTAAGCACATCAATGCCTAAACTCAGTATATCCATGATTAATGACTGTTTAGTAACTGATAGTAAAAAGGTACGGTTCCTCACTATCATAAATGCATACATCATAATTGCATCTCCTTATGAACTATACCAGGATTCTGTCAAGAAGTCATAATCTACCTAAAAAGGTGAAGAGAGAAAGTAACCTGAGGATGGAAACTCAAATGACTATAAACTTTCTCTCCATCCAAGTTTTAGGTTGAAGATGACATCCTGAAGGAAATCTGAAATAGGCTATAAGAACATCACAGGCCTAATAAACTTTATGTGAAGTAATCGTTGTTGGTGGGTTAGTATGTATGTACAAGCCTATGTTCTAAGTGTTTGACAACTCACAGAGTATAATCAGTTCTACAAACGGATCTGGCTGATCTGTAGAAACTGATCACCTCCATGGATCAACTAGATACTCATAAATCGTAGAGTTAATTTCTACTCTGAACACTTAAACATTGTGAACAGAATCTAGTAATGCCATATCCTACACACACTCACCATCATACATCTCAAAATGTATGATCATAAGATAGATACATACATGAATATGTCTGTTGGTGATAAATATGATGATTATCCAAATAAGAGGAACATGGGTTTAGAAAACTAACCTAGCAGGACCCATTTAATTATGGGTACCAAAAATAGAAATATATTTAAACCTGCGGGTACTTGGTCAGTCTGACCACACTTAGGAATGATGAAGCAGAAGACGTAAGTCAAGAAGACTCAACCTGCAGAAGGCTAAGAACAATTCAGAGATGATTCTGATAGAGTTCCTATCTGTCCAAGCCTATCCTTGAAGACCCTCTGAGCTAACCTGAATGGAGCTCACATGACTGCTAATCTATAGATGGAAGCAAGCCATCCAGCTAAAGAAGGAAAGGGTCTTATGTGCTCAAAAGCCAGTCAAGAATGCTTAATGGGAAGAATCCTCAAGGAAGCTCACAACAAAAGATTATCGAGCATCATTCAAGAGGAGTTCATTAAGAAGAAGAACTTCTCAAACTAAAGACTGTCAAAGAAGACTACGTTCGTAGGACTGGAAAATGATCGTAGAGTGACCTATCATGAAAATATTCATCTCTATGATACATGAAAATCTAAGCAATGATGGAGATTCCAGCCAGAGAGAAAGATGCAATGGTGCCTTCAAATGAATTTTAAGAAGAGGGAATCACATCTATCTGGGAAGACAGCATAAAAAATGGAGGAGCAGTGATCTGTTAAGGAACAACAGCACTGAGATATACTATGAAAAGTTGTACCAGCTATAGAGTCCCAAAAATTTGTGGCTGATGAACCAAATAAAGATCCATAGTCAGTAGGAATGTCTCAAAATGTACTACTGATAACCCTTCAGCCACCCAACCCATAATCGTGAAGTGCCTACGATCAAACATATGATTGTAGTGTAAGAAGTAGGAGGACACCGCGATTTCAGCAAAGCAGTTGTCTAAAGCTGGTAGAAGACCTCCAAATCAGAAGAGGTCGAAAGAGATGTCATTACAAATCACTACTATAGCATTCCATCTGGAAAGCGCCTCAGGGACAAACCTGACCCATAGCTCACTCTAAGAGGTTGGCCCTTCCTGAGCTACCTTGACCCGGAAGGAATGTTTGATCTAGTTCATCTCAAAGACCAAGTCAGTCAACGATCGTAGAGTCGAGTTCGAAAAGAACTAAATGATCGCAGTGTAATCTAAATTGTCGTAGTGCTACCTCGATGATTGTAGCACAACCACAGCGATCGTAGAATACAACTCGACGATCGTAGTCCTACCAAAGGGTACTCCAGTTCACAAGGAGCTTGGAAAATGAGACACTTGCTAAACCATTCAAGTGGAGGAGATAAGTTCGAATACTATAGTGAGTGAGCTATGCTGCATCAAAGTAAGGATAAAAGACAAAGCCATCCTCATGCAGCATCTCTCAGAAATTGATCGTTTAGTGAACAAAGGAAATCGTAGAGTCTATAGCTGCCTCATCATGCTACTCTACGAATCAAAAGGTCAACAGTCAAAGCCACGTCAATTAAACGTCTACTCTTCTAAAAGGAAATATCTAACTAAAAAGTTGTGGGGAGTTACAGCTCATTACTGGGCAATGTGCAACCAATGGACTGTTGACACATCGTTGAGTATGCAGAGTTAGAAGGAACTGTCTTAAATACAATTTCAAATCTGCAGACAGTTACCAAAAAGCTATCGAACCCTTCTCCCTCCCATTTTCAAAACCCTAGAAAGCTTTTCAAGAGCAAAATCAGTTTACCCTCCAGAGCCTTACCAAATCCCAGTCAGCCAACTCACATAAACCTCTCTAAATCAAGCACCCGGTCTTGAACTATTCAAATGGAGGCGGCAAGTTTTCACCAAACATTCATTTCAGAACCAAATCGTTTGAGAAATCTGAGAAGAAGTTTAGGGATATTCTTGAACTCGTAAAGAAAGTTGGGTTTTCAGAATGTCTTGAGACAAGTACTCGTGTGTACATTGACCTGGTTAAAGAGTTCTACTCAAACGTCTCCATAAACTCTAGAACTCTCTCTACTAAGGTTAAAGGTCAGATTCTGAAGCTGAAATCTTCTGACCTAAATCAATGCCTAGGTTTTCCTAACCAAGGGCTAAAGAACCTTGAAGATGTTAACACTAAACAAGCAAAGGAATTGATGGGGTACCACAGAAACCCTAGTTTTAAAGACATGAAGAAGAAGGAGTTTCCTAAAGAATATGAGTTCCTAGCTGAAATTGTTGAAAAGTGTATACTGTGCAAAAACACTGCACATGATGTAAGACCCCGAAATTTTTTTAAATAAAAAGGAATTTCCTTTATTTATTATTTTGAAATAGTAAGGGTTGATTTGATTAATGTGGATAGTTAAGGGTTAAATACGCAAATTTCAAAATAAGCAAGTGGTTATAAAATATTCATTTTTGTCGGGGGAATATTCGTTTGGTCGTGGAATATTCGTCTTTGTCGGGAATATTAAATGACGGCCAATGACCATGTGTGGGCCCCATAATGAAGAAAGCGACAAATATAAGTTGGTTAAAAATAACTTGGCGTAGTTATTCACAGATTAAGATTGTTGGAATATTCGTGTGGTTAAAATCTGATGTCTGGCGTGGTTACAGAGAGCATTTGCGGTATTACGCAAGATTGTTGAATTATTGATCCTTACGTAAGAAGGCACTACTCAATAATTTTCACGATGAATTCTTGTTCAATATTTTATTTATTGATTCAATAATTCTTTGCGTTGATATTTTATATTATTGTTGTTCAATAATTGTCACTTTGCACATTATCTCCATTATCGGATCAATAATTCATATTATTTGAATAATATTATTAGATAGCATTATTGGCAATGTCTAGAAAGTTCATCGAGAGAGGTTTGGTCACCTAATTGCTTGCGCAAGATGGAGAAATCCTTATCGGAAAAGCCCCTCTTTCACAGGAAACTGGTTGTCATAATTGTGATTACGTAATATTATTTGTGAATAATTAATTATTGATTCATATGATAAAGAAATATTTATTTATGTGGATATAAATGATGGATTTATTTATGTGGTTATAAATGAAGAAATTATTGTTGAGGTGTTTTATCAAGTATTTTACCCAGATTGGAGGTATTAAAAATTAAATCGGGGTTTGAGATATATTGCGGGGTTATAATTTTTAATCCGACCAGATTTGGATTGTGGTAATTTTTGGGTATGTTATACACATAAGTTGAGTATATGTCCACAAATTTTGAACCGAATTAAAAATGCACGAATGATTTGTTGTGAATTTTAAGAGGTGTCGGATTCGAAAATTAGGTTTATAATTGATTTTGGTGGAAAATTCTAGAATTGAGTGGGCCCCACTTGTGGTTGGTGAAGAAATGTGCTGAATTTTATTTCAAATGTGGTGGGTGGCAATAGTAGTGGTGTAAAGCCATCAAGAAGCAGTCGAAATGCTTTGATAGGGCTAACATTTTCCTATAAATAGAGGGCTAAGTTAAATTGAAAATCACACGAGAAACAAAGTTTTCTCTCTTTTCTCTCTATATTATTGAGCGTATTTTGTGAGTATTTAGATACTTTGAGAGTCTTTGTTTAGTACAAGTTTCATTCAAACATCACTTGAGACCTTCCTTAGAAATCTCGATTCTTTGAGGTAAGGGATGTTATTTTCTTCTCGGGGATGATATTATTTCTTGATATCATTATCTTTGAAATATTAGTTGGAACTTTTTATCAAATTTGGAACTTTTTCATGTCGGGGTTACTATTCATGAGTTACTATTCACGAAGTTACTATTCATGAGTTACTATTCACGAGTTACTATTCACGAGTACTATTCATTGAAGCGTGAAATGTTTTTTGTGGAATTTCTATCTTTTGGTGTGAAAGTTACTATTCACGATATCACGGCACTATTCACGATATCTGACCTTATTCACGTATACTGGCACTATTCACGATATCTCTGCACTATTCATCGAAAAATAAAATTTCTTCTTTTCGTCAAAATATCTATTACGGATACTAGCTTTGATTGTATCCATGTTTTTGATCATTCTTGAATTTTACACCACTATGATTATTTTGAGGTATTGTTGGACATGGATAAAAACAAAGTACGAATCCTTAATCCTTAATCCTTGTCATTTTGTTTCCTTTGGATTCGTTCTTTAAAAATATTTTTCATCATCCTCGGTCTTAAATGATGATATTATTGAATATCTTTGGCAATTCGTAGTGCAAAGATGAATGATTTTCAAGAATATCTTTGGCTGTAGTAAAAGATGAGCAGTGTTTAAATGAACATGACTAGGTGATGAATATCTTTGGCAGTAGTGCAAAAGATGAGCAGTGTTGAGATGAACATAATGTGATGAATATCTTTGGCACGTAGTGCAAAGATGAATGTTTGATTTGAGATGAATATTGATTGATGTTCTGAGGATAAAATTTTGATGATGGGTATTAAATTCATAGATTATAGTAGATTTCATTCTCTACGTAACTCTTCTATGAATTATTATTTCAACTGCGAATATTGATCTGAAACTTGTTGTCTATTGATTCTATCGTATTTTTCCTGTTGAAGACTAACGATAATTTGTTGTATATTATCTTAGTCATAATATTCTTTCTTGAGCTAGTTGAGCTCACCTTTTCCTTTTTTGTTCCATTCTTCTCGGGAGGGCGAATATAAGCGAGTACGAAGTCGAGGTATGGAATGAAGGTTTTAGAAAGGATTGTTTAGTAGTCCTCACCATTTTGTAAAATAATGTATCAATAAATGTGATGAGGATTTATTTGAGTATAAATATTGTACAGAAGATAATATTTGTATTTAAACTCACAGATTTCTTGTTGTAATAATAAAGTTGTAGTTGTTTCTGTACCATGTATTGACAACTCAGAATGGGTGATGTATACCTATTTTGGGGGCGTCACACATGATACAGTGATTGACCAACAATTGAAGATAATGTCAGCTATAGTTCTGAAGAGACAAATTAACTTTGGAGCTATCTTTTTCGATCAAATCTTCAAGTGGGTAGAGAAGGCTGAGAAGAAGAAATCCACTGAAAAGCCTCTGACCAAAGTATTTCATGGAAGGATGCTGAGTATTATACTGAAGAAGAAACTAGGAGGGAAAATCAAGGATGATGAGGGAGAAACATTGAATGTGCATAAAGTGATGTCTCCACAATTATTTGAGAACTGGAAGAAGAACCCTAAGGAGAACAAAAGGCTGACAGCTGGGAGAAGCAGTAAAGCCTCTGCAAAGAAGCGAAAGATAGTAGAGGCAGAGAGCTCTGAGTCTGATGATTCTGAAGCAGTAGAAATCAAACCAGCAAGGAGGAAATTAAAAGTTGTGAAGAAAGCTGGTGATGTGAAGAAAGCCCAAGCCACACCAAGGAAAGTCTCCTTCCTGAACAAGGACAAAGAAGAAAAGGTCCTAACAACTGAAACAACAAAGAGAAAAAGCAAGAAAATTTCGCTCAAGAGCCGATTAGCAAGAAAGCTAAGGTGGAAGACACACCAACCTTAGCTTCCCAAAAGCAATCTATTCTTGAAGAAAGGACGTAGAAAGTCGGTAGGAAGAAAAGAAATAGATGCCAAGGTCCAATTCCCACAATCAGCATCCAGCAATGAAAATGAAGCTGATGGGATGGAAGAAAGTGCAGCAATTGCTGACAAAGAAGAATGCTCAAGCCCCATGGCTAAACCTCAAAGCAGTCACTCTGATGACAAAGAAATTTAAGATGATCAAATTTCATCCCCAAATGCAACTGCCCAAACAAGTTCAGAGAATGGGTCAGACAATGCTGATCAAGAAGAAGAAGAGAATGCCCCCTCCAATCTAGAAAGCCCTCATGATGGCTCAGAAAGTTAAGAGTCCAAGAAAGAAGAATCTGTCCCTACCAGTGCTGAACTCCAAAGAAGTCTGCCTGTGGAGCAAGACTAGTCCGAGTCTGAAGAAGAAGAAGAGTTTGTCTCTCCAATAGTTGAACCTCTACGAAGAAGGAAGAGCTACAGACTGCAAGCCCAGTTTGCCTCCAAAAGGAACATTGGCTAATCAAATGCCATCATTGAATTGAGTGATGATGAATCTGTATCCCCGGAAGAAAGTGCTAATAATGAAACCAGCAGTGAAGAAGAAGAGTCTGAGGAAATGCTTGCTGAAGAAGGTTCTGGACATGAAATGCAGGAAGAAGGATTCTCTGAAAAGCCGATCAAAAGCGGTTCCGGTTACGAGAAAGAAGAAGTAGAAACCGACTCGATTCAAGATCGAGAACAAGAAGAACAAGAACTCTACCCTGTCCCCTCACCTGTAAGATTCACCAGGAGAATAGTGGTAGAAGTTCCTAATGAACCATCAAAAACTCCACCTGCTAGATGGGTAAACTATGGAGATGAACAGCTCAGAGTAGTAAGAATGACTATTTTTGACTTAGCCAAGAACTGGAACAATATGGAGCTAGATTGCTCAACCATTCTCTACAACCCTGATGATCTGCTGATGAGATGGTTCTTCCAGTGGATGCCATGGCTAAAGGCCTTTACTGAAGAAGATGAAAGCTACCTCAGCTGGTGTTACAAGACATTTCCAAGCATGGAACTAGTAGCCCAAAACTTCCCAAGGGTGAAAAGTTATGCCACAAAGATGATAACAAACTAGCCTCACTTCAAGGTCTATCGACAAGCTGGAAATCTCTATATCCCCTATGATCGTAGAGTGGATTCTGAAGGAAGAAGAGTCATGACCAAGGAGCTGATCGTATAGTCTGTTCACTCTACCTGCTGAGGATGTTCAAGCCCAAAACCAGAAGCCTCCTTATACTCAAGCACTACTATCAGACACTCCATCATCCTCCACAAGCAATTGGTACTCCAAGATTGTTCAGATTATCCAAACCTTCAAAAATTTGTCCAAAGATAACGATCGTAGAGTCCAATCCATTACTCAACTTGAAGCATCCAACCAAAAGAATCAAACTACTTTGGAGCAAGAACTACTGAAGAGTTCTGATGATCTAAGCAAGAAGATATCTATGCTCACTGAAGAATCACAGAAGCAGACAGCAGCAGGAGATGATTCCTTCCAGCACAAGCTTTAAGCTATCTTGGCTGATGTATCTCTCAAACTCCAAGAGAGAGATAACATCTATCAGAAGGCCATCCAAGATCAAAAGGCTGAAGCTCTACAAATTTGAAGGCAAATGAAGAACAAATCCAAGCCCTCTCTGACAAGATTGACGACCTGAAGCAGTCCTTCTCAGTGCAACTGGAGCTTGGCCAACAAGAACTAAAGTTTAAAGTTGCCAACTCCTCCTACCTGATGGAGCAACTTATGTCCAACATGAAGCAGCTCTCTCAAATGATTGATAACAAAAAGGGGGAGAAAAAGAGGCATAGAAAGAAGAGGAGCAAGAGGCACTCGAAGAAGAACAGAGGGACAAGAGAGATGCAGTCAAAGAAGAAGACAGTAGCTACTAAAAGAGTATCATCATTTGAGGGGGAGCCGAAAGATGATGATCCCATAATCACAGAGTCTGAGGGGGAGCGTGATCAGAAAGATGATGAAGGGGAGCCAAGCAAAGACAGAAGGTCATCATCCCAGGGGAAGCAAGAGCAAGAAGAAGACACAGATGAGTAGCTGATCGACAAGCATCCTGGAAACATTTATGAAGCCAAGGAGGTACATCTCTAAACTGATTAGGTATGTTCTGGATCCAGGATGTAGAATGTCTGAATATATAAATTTCCATATCAATATAAATGACATTCATGATTATCTATTTAGAAATACAGCTGCTCACTGTATATAAGATTCATTCATAACATGCATATACACTTATTGTTTTTGTCATAATCAAATAGGGGGAGATTATCAGGAATAAACATGTGAATGATATTCCTATTTAATATATGATTTGATTATGATATATATGAATGAATATGCAAGTATGCTTGCATTAAGAAAAGCTGTAAAGTCCTTTGATAGATAATTGAAATAATTGTACAAGGACTTAGAATGAATTGATCAAATATGTTAGGTTGATCCTACATAAGTAAAACAGCTTTGTAAAGTCCTTAAAAAGAAATGATGTACAAGGACTATAAATATAGAAAGATCAAGCTTATTAGGTTGATCTTATGATGTAATAGATAGGCTAGTCTGATCGTCGAGCACTACACGTAAGTCGAGTAGTCCGCCGGTGAGTCGAGGTTAACTCGAGAGCTATCGAAGGCGAATAGGAGTATCTGAGATAGTAGATCTCAGAGTTCGTAGACTGCCAGGGGAAACGAAGAAGGATCGTAGTGTAACGAGTAAAGCTTCCTCGGGATCGTAGTGTGCTAAGGAAGTCATGTTCAAAATCGTAGAGACAACCTGCCTACGAGCCGACCGGTCATCTGCCGAAGCCAAGACAGAAACGTAGACTACACTCAGAGTCGTAGAGTCTAATGATGCCAAAGCCAAGTCAAGGATTGTAGATCACACTCTGCGTTCGTAGAGTTTATTGATTACATGCAGAGATCGTAGTCAAGCAAGATCAGATGAAGATAACAAGCACAAAGAAAAAATCGTAGAGTGTCAAGATCTGATCTCGGGATCGTAGTGTCTGCAGCAGCCGAAGCTGAATCGTAGAGTGCAGAACTACGACCTCAACAAAAGTGCTCACAGTGCCAAGGAAGAAACATAAAGCATATACGATTCTCAACATATGAGCACTCCCAGAATATACAAAGGAACGAAGCCTCTAGTTCAGGCTGCAAGCTACATCTAAGGAAACCAGAGAGCACTCAACGAATGGTATGCAGGCTAACAGAAAATCTCAGCACCAACCCAATCAACATCAAGATTGAGGTGTAAGGCCATTCGTGATGAAGTCTTCCACAAGGAGATCCAAAGAAGACTTCAGAAGTTGACTAAGGAAAGTCAGCTTGTGCAGTAGATATCAAGTGAACATAAGACAACGGTCTTGGAAGCAACCAAGATCGTAGTGTTTGCCAAACAGAGAAGGAACTGATGGAAGGTGAATCGAGATACTGGTCAGCTTCTAAAGAGCAAGGCTAAAGTGATTAAGTGCAGGGTCAGTTCATTGATGATAAGTGAGCAGAAGATCACAAGGAGAAAGCAAGCTGGACGCGCCACAAATCTGAAGTGTCTTGATACTCAGAAGGGGACCAGAGCAAGGAATTAGGCTAGCAGTCTCTAAGAACAGTCGAAGCAAACAGAAGTATTGAAGCACTGCACAATACAAGGAAGAGGTGTTCTACATTGAAGATCCAATCAACACTCTTCAAGATCGTAGTGTTAAACCTACTAGTCAATGAGCAACACTCAACAAGACACTACGATCAAGTCCTTGAAGACGTGCATCAGAATCGTAGAGTCCGAATGAACTGAAGACTGAAGCATTAGCAAAGGTTCAATCTTAAGGGTAATATTTGGACAAGTACTTATTGAGAGCATCGAAGAAATAGGACAACCTCTGATCGAGGAATCAGAAAGAGGTAATAAAGTCTTCGACCTGCCTAAGACATTAAAGTGATACATCTGACAGGGTAGGTGAAACAGAAGACTACAGCGTCAGAAAAAGTATGACAAGTCACATCAAGCAGTCTACCTCAAGCAACTCGAGATCTGTGAAGATATTTGAATAGCCTTTAACGGCTACTTTCCAACAGAAGGATTGGGAAGGAGTATAAATGAGAAAGAGCTTCAAAGATCAAAGGTTACTGGAGTTGCCGAGTTTGGAGAGAAGGTGGACTGATCTAAACCATGTGAGATAATGAGTCCAAAGGCTCACTCTACGATCCACCAAGAACACTCAGAAGTCAGAATAAGAAGGAAGTAGAAGTGTGATTGATGGTCGAACAGAGCTTATTGAGAGCATCGATGCAAAAGGATAACCTCTGATCGAGAAATCAGAAGGAGGAAATAAAGTTGACTACCTGCCCGAGACATTAAAGTGACATCTCTGACATGGTAGGTGAAACAGTAGACTGCAGTGTCAGAAAGTCAGAAAAGGGTATGTCATGTCACATCTGTAGTCTACACCAAATAACTCGAGATCTGCGAAGCAATTCAAAAAGCTTTTAACGGCTACTTTGTAACGGGAAGATTGGGAAGGAGTATAAATCAATAGATCTTCAAAGATCAGGTGTTGCTGATGATTGCCATATTGCAGAATCGTTGAGTTGGTAGAATGCTAAGGTTGACTCTACGAGTTCCACCTGAGCTTAACAGAACAAGTCTCAATGACAGTGAAACTACGAAGGTGGAAGTGAAACAGCTTTGAAAAAAGACTTGAACAGACCAAAGCTTCACTCAACAAAGATGAGAATGCCACTTGAATTGGCATCTCTAAGCTAAGAGCCGAGAAGGACAAGAAGATAGCATTCAGAAGAGTGGCAAAGCACAAGGAAGATCCTGAGAGCCACTCTACGATTCACCATTAACCTAAAGCTGAACTAGAGCAAGTGCGGAACCATGTCTACCAACATGTTAAGAAGGGTTCAAAAAATAGTGATGGTGCATAACTGATACTATATGAAGATGAGCAGAACAGAAGAAGATCAGCTGCACCAAAGAAGATGTGGTCCAGACTCAAAGCAGAATGCAAAGAGGACCACACCAAGCTGCTAAGTACAGAAAATGTTTAGAGCTTAAAGACATCTTAGCAGCTCAGCACCACCAACAACAACAAACAACATCAACAAGAAGCCAGGGCCTGAGGGGTCCTTGTCTGAAGGGACTAAATGAAGTTCCAAGCCTGCTGGGCTTGAAGGGTTCCTAGGGAACTAGAGAAGTTCCAAGGCAGCCGGCCTTGAAGACTTCATAGTGAACTGAAGTCCCAAGGCTGCTGGCCTTGAAGGAATCTTAGTGATTCAGGGTGCTGCCCTTCCTTAGTGGAAATCCTGCTAGTTGAAGGAAGAAGAGTGGATTATGAGCTTGAGTCTCTGAACCACTTAAAATCCCTTGTGTCTTTTACTTTATGTCATTTACATTATGTACTTAACTGCTATAACTGCTATGTAGGTTTTAACTGCTTACAACCGAACTAACTCTAAGAACAATGTATGTATTATTATGAATATATCAATGAAGGGGATCTTTTACTTATTCCACTGTGCTTGAATAGATTCTTATGTTTTTCATATGCTAAATCATTAGCAATACAAAATAAACGAGAAAAGTATTAGAAATTAAAAGGATCTAATCTACCCCCCCCCTTCTAGATATAGTGCCTACTGGGAACTAACATATAGTATTGTACAATATCTTTGATTATTGATGCTTACGTGAGAAGTCACTCAGTTTTATTCAATTATTATCACAGTAATTGATGCATAGTATCTCTCATATTATTGATTCAATTATTGTAACAGTTTCATCTACATAATATTTTATATTATTAAATCAATAATTGAGACGACAAAGCTATTCATATTATTATTTGCATTATTGACGATGTCTAGAAAGTTCTGTCGAAGAAAAGGGTTTGGTCACCTAATTGCGCGCCAATAGGAAGAAATCCTTATCGGAAAGCCCCCTCTTTCCTGGGAATGATCTGGTTGTTAAATATTGTGAGTTATAATATTAATGATGAATAAGTTCATGTTTATTAAAGATGTTTGTTCATTTAGTTTTCTTTAATTCTTCCATAACCCAATTACCCTCAAAAGAGGTAATTCTGTGATTGGATGGTTTTGTTATTTTGACCAAACGGGTAATTAAATCGGATAAATGAGCAATTAATTGCTATTGGTTCACATAAAATTAGTGTTGGTTCACATATATAGAACTATTGGTTCATATGTATGTACTATTAGGGGGAGGTGGTGCAAGATTGATAATACTTGCAGGACTAAATTAAAAATGGAGATGAAGATAAAGGTACTATACTGTAATAATTTGAGCCCCTAAACGTGTAATTATCGAAACTATGTTTTCCTATAAATAGAAGCTCATTCTTCTTTCATTCTCACCAATTTACTAAGACTCACAAGAGTATTTGGCGACTCAAGATGGGTGATGTATACTATATTTGGGGGCGTCACAGTTGGTATCAAAGATTAGGGATATGATCCCTGGCTGAGATGTGAGACTAGAACTAGGAGGCGAGAGGCGGGTATTCATTCGCTAGTATGACCTACCTAAGTTTATTTATTATTTAATTGGTCGGTCAGGGTATATGGATAATATGTGGAATGTTAATTAACCCTTATTTTGTGGTAATGTTTGAAAATGGCATCTAAAAATGTTGAGATAAGCAATGAAGCACATGAGACCGTTGAGTCACCAACGATCAATACCCAGGATAATGTGCATCAAGAAGGCAATAATCCTCAGGTAAACAACAACACCGACCAGATGATGAATGACGGGATGTTCAGAGGATTTATGCAATTCATGCAACATCAGGCGAGAGAGATTCCTGTTCAAAATGCTGGTGGAAACACTGACAACTCTTGGATGGTCACTGCTAAGTAGTTCAAGCACTAGGGACGACCAGAGTTTGTGGGAAAGCTATAACCACTTAAGGCAGAGGCGTGGATAAAGCAGATCACCGAGATATTTGATGTCTTGGGATGCTCTGAGGAGCAAAAGGTTCCCTTTGCCACCTTCATGTTGAGAGGATAGGTAGATTACTGGTTGGAATCAGTAAAACATACTCACCTGCCACACTCAAAATGTTTTGGGAGAAGTTCCAAGAACTGTTCAATGACAAGTACTTTCCCGAAAGTATTCGTCACATGAAGAAGGTGGAGTTCATCAAGCTAGAGCAAAATAATATGACCGTGTCGCAGTATGAAGCTAAGTTTGCCGAGTTGTCCCGATTTGCATCTCATTTGGTTGATAATGAGGAGAGAATGACGTGAATGTTTCTGCGAGGTTTGAAATCCGAAATATGGAAATACCTCATTTCTCACAAATTTTGTTTATATTCAAATGTTGTGAATAGGGCTCAGTTATTGGAGCGTGGTAATGAGTCAGCCCAACCAAAAGGCAACGATCAACAACACGATACTAATCATACCGGTGGCAACGGCCATTGGAACAATGATAACCATCGTGGAGGAAATTATCATGTCAAGAATGGTAACCACTTTAGTGGTAATCATGGCCAAGATAATAGAAGTGGAAATTTCAAGAAGAGAAGGTTCAACAATGATGGAAAGACAGCAGCACCAGCACCCGTTTTCAAGGAAGGAGAATGACCACCGATCGTATACTTCAAATGCGGAGGGGAAGGACATATAAGTCCAAACTGCACAATGCAGTCCAAAGAATGTTACAATTGCGAAAGAGAAGGCCACCTAGATCGATTTTGTTGTGTAGTGAAGTCAAGTCCAGCTAGAATGGTGACGCCAAAGGATGTCCCAGATAAGTCAAAGCTGGTAGTTTAAGTGAGAGCATTTGTCGAGGAACCCGAACGAAGTTATCACGGGTAAGCTAATCATAAACTCTTGCGAAGTCTATACCTTATTTGATACCAGTTCTACCCACTCTTTTATTTCTCCTACTTGCGCTCAACGTTTAAATTTAACTCCGGAGAAATTAGACTTTGACTTATCTGTTGAAACTCTGTTATGAGAATCCTTCGTTAAATCCACTATTTATAAATCTTGTTTGATTCAAATCATCACCCTCACGTTACCTGTCGATCTTATCTCCTTGAAAATACTTGCATTTGATGTGATTTTAAGAATCGACTGGTTAACTACTCATCATATAAAAATTGATTATTTTCGTAAGGTTGTTAGTTTTCATATTCTTAACCAACCTATTATGCGAATTCAAGTAACTAAACCACTAAAGTCAATCACTGTTATATCAAGCCATAAAGCTATTCGTTTATTGAAAATGGATGTCAAGCTTTCTTAGCCCATGTCACGGATTTAAATAAAAATACGACAGATTTGAATGTTATTTCTATTGTTAATAAATTTCCTGACGTATTCCCTGAAGAACTTCCTAGATTACCCCCAGAGTATGAAATCGAATTTTGTATCGACCTTGAACCCAATACCAAACCCTCAAATATTTCTTCACCCAGAACGAACGTATTATGCGCCAAAGACGTTGGCTCGAGCTGTTGAAAGATTACGATCATACTATTCAATACCATCTTGTAAAACCGAACGTACTAGCTTATGTGTTAAGTAAAAGATCGTATGCGTTTACGAGTCCGATATTGTACTTACACAAAGACCCATTTCGTACGACTTACAAAAGATGGAGATAGAGTTAAAGACTCAAAGAACCTACGTGAAGATAGAGAATATACGAGTAGAATCGATTTTAATTGATAAAGTTAAAGCCGCTCAAACTACACACCCGAAGCTGATGAATGTGAAGAAGAATGTGAAAGAAGGTGTTATTCTAGAAGCAAGAAATGACAAAGAGAGGAAATCTCAACCCTCAATTTTATTGGTCTATTTGAAATCCTTGATCGAGTAGGAATTGTGGCCTATAGACTCGCTTTACCGCCAAGTATGTCGCGTGTTCATAACGTTTTTCATGTATCGATGTTAGGTAAATATGTGGACGACCCAAACCACATTATTGAATTAGAACTAGACGAGATAGCAGAAGATTTAACGTATGAGGAGATGTCTATTAAAATGTTGGATAAGAAGGAATATATTTTACGCTCAAAGGTTATACCTCAAGAATTAGAATCTAAACAAGGTATCCTCACCTCTTCGGCATACCAGGTACGCACGTAAATTTCGAGGGAGAAATTTCATAATGAGGGGAGGTTATAAGACCTCGAATTTTATGAAATAAAAGTATTCAATTTTCTTATAATTATTATTTTATTTAGTAATTGGTTAAATTGATAAAGGGTTAAAGTTAAGGGTGATATGTGAAAATTTTGCAAAGTAAGCAAGTTGTCATAAAATATTCATTTGGTCAGGGAATATTCTTTTTTTCTAGAAATATCCATAAGAAAACACAATCATTGGTGGACCCCACAATGGAAGTATTGTCGGAGTTAGAAAACGACAAAAATATCTTTTTATAAAAATATCGGCGAAAGTTTTACCGTTAAACTGTTGAAATACCGGGTGGTAAAAGTACAGTTATACACGTGGTTTCATAGTAGTACATGGTATTGTACAATATATTTGATTATTGATGCTTACGTGAGAAGTCACTCAGTATTATTCAATTATTATCAAATAATTGCTGCATAGTATCTCTCATATTATTGATTCAATTATTGTAACAGTTTCATCTGCATAATATTTTATATTATTAAATCAATAATTGAGATGACAAAATTATTTATATTATTATTTGCATTATTGAAGATGTCTAGAAAGCTCTGTCGAGGAAAGGGGTTTGGTCACCTAATTGCGCGCCAATAGGAAGAAATCCTTATCGGAAAGCCCCCTCTTTCCTGAGAATGATCTGGTTGTTAAATATTGTGAGTTATAATATTAATGATGAATAAGTTCGTGTTTATTAAATATGTTTGTTCATTTAGTTTTCTTTAATTCTTCCGTGACCCAATTACCCTCAAAGGAGGTAATTCTGTGATTGGCTGGTTTTGTTATTATTGACCAAACGGGTAATTAAATCGGATAAATGAGCATTTAATTGCTATTGGTTCACATGAAAATTACTGTTGGTTCACATGTATGGAACTATTGGTTCACATGTACGTACTATTAGGGGAGGTGGTGCAAGATTAATAATACTTGGAGAACTAAATTAAAAATGGAGGTAAAGATGAAGGTACTATACTATAATAATTTGAGCCCCTAAACGTGTAATTATCGAAACTATGTTTTCCTATAAATAGAAGCTCATTCTTCTTTCATTCTCACCAATTCACTAAAACTCACAAGAGCATTTATAGAGAAAGAAGCTATAGAGAGGAAGAAGAAGAGTTTTCTGGTACTTCACTATTCCAGTATCTAGTCTTCTTCTAAGGTAAGGGGTATTATTTTTGTTCAGTATTCGTAAGAAATAAAATTTTCTCCCATACTCTGTAGTATGTGAGTAATATTATTTCATTTTGTATTCCTGATTCTACACTCATTCTGTTAAAGTATTGATTCTATACTCAGGGAAATTAGTAGAATATCCTTGATATTTGTGCTTCATCCAGTATCTTTTCATGGAAATATTATTCTGAGCATTCTTGATAATTATTGATCTTTTCATGCGAAATACTATTCATGGGGTAGTATTCACAAAGTACTATTCATGGGATACTATTCACAAAGTACTATTCACAGGTACTATTCACAAAGTACTATTCTCGGATACTATTCATAAAGTACTATTCATAGGGTACTATTCACCTGGAAAACTATTCATGATAAAAATTGATTTCTTTGTTGTCCAAATCATTTTTGATACAATATTATTCTTGAATTTATCTTTAAAAAGAAGTATCATGTTGACAATTTGGACATTATTAAATTCTGGATAAATTAAATTATAAATCTTTAAAATTTATTCTTTGTTTTCTATTAATTGAATTCTTATATCATTGTCATCATCCTCATGCTTATATTGTGATGAAAGTCATCTTTAGCCGTAGTACATAGATGGACTGTTGATTGGTATGATTATGACCAGGGATCATTCGGTATAATCATGACCCATAATGTTACAAATGATGTGGTAAAAGTCCTCATTGGCCCGTAGTTCATTGATGTACAGCTGTTGGTATGATTATGACCAGGGATTATTCGGTATGATCATGACCATTGGTGAAAACACGAATATCCTTGGCCCGTAGTTCATGAATAATTTGTGGTTGTGATACTAATGAATATCCTTGGCCCGTAGTGCATGGATAATTCAGTGATGTGAATTTGTTATTAAGCTGAGTCTCAGCGATAAAATTGATAATAAACTTTTAAATCATAAAAGATAGTAGATATCATGCTCTACTTGACTCTTCTAATGGATTGCTTGTTTCGCTGCAGTTGTTGATCTAAAACTTGTTTTCTATTGTATTCTATCAGTTGTTATAATGTTGAAGGCTAACAATAATTTATTCTGCATTATCTTAGTCATAATATTTCTTACTGGGCTAGTTGAGCTCACCCTTTGCTTACATTGTTCTCTTCAGGAAATGAGAACGTAGCCAGGACTAGTCGAGGAATGGAGTGACGGTTTGAGATGGTGGCTGTAGTAGTCCTCACTATTTTATAAAATAGTGTGATAATAATTTTTATGAGGACTCCTTTGAGTATGAATACTGTCTATTAGACAATATTCGTGTAAAAAGTCTCAGCGCATGTTGTATAATTAAGTTTGTATTTGTATTTAGTACCATGTATTTGGCGACTCAAGATGGGTGATGTATACCTATTTTGGAGGTGTCACAATGCATATGCACTAATTATTTTTGTCATAATCAAATAGGGGGAGATTGTCAGGAATAAGCATGTGAATGATATTCTAATTTATATATGATTTGATTATGATATATATATGAATGAATATGCAAGTATGCTTGCATTAAGATACGTTGTAAAGTCCTTTGATAGATAATAGGAACATATATATAAGGACTTAGAATGAATTGATCAAATATGTTAGGTTGATCCTAAATAAACAAAAAACAAATTTGTAAAATCCTTGAAAAGAAATGATGTACAAGGACTATAAATGTAGAAAGATGAAGCTTGTTAGGTTGATCTTATAATGTAATAGATGAGGCATCGATCGATCGTCGAGCACTTTGCTGTGAAATGTAGTGTCGCCGGTAGAAGTCGAGGAAAACTCGAGAACTATCGAGGCAGAATCGTAGTCTGCAAGATAGTAGATCTCGGAGTTCGTAGACTGTCAAGAGAGACGAGGAAGGATCGTAGTGTGTCGAGAAGAACTTTCTTAGAGCCGTAGTCTGCTAAGGAAGTCATGTTCAGAATCGTAGAGACAACCTGTCTAAGAGTCGACCGAGCATCTGCCAAAGCCAAGTCAAGAATCGTAGACCACACTAGGAGTCGTAGAGTTTACTGATCAAATAAAAGGCAGAGATCATAGTCGAGCTAGATCAGGTGAAGACAATAAGCTTATGGTCAAAGATCGTAGAGTGCTGACATCTGATCTCAGAGTCGTAGTGTCAACACAACCAAAACTGAATTATAGAGTGCAAAACTTAGGCTTCAACAGAAGTGCTCATACTGCCAAGGCAGAATCGTAGAGAAAATACGATTCTCAACAAATAAGAACTCCTAGAATATCCAAAGTATGAAGCCTTTGGTTTGAGTTGGAAAGATACATCCCACCTGAAATGAAACCAGAGAACACTCAATGAATGGCATGCAAGCTAACAGAAGATCTAAGCACCAACCCAATCAACATCCAGAGTGAATATTGAAGCCATTCGAGATGAAGTCTTCCACAAGTTGATCAGAAAAGGACTTCAGTCAAAGTAACTAACTAATGAAAGTCAGCTAGTGCAGTAGCTGTCAAGTGAACAAAAGACAATGATCTTAGAAGTAACCCGTATCATAGTGTTTGCCAAACAAAGTAAGAAAAGATGGATTCTATATAGAGATACTGGTCAGCTTATGAAGAACAAGGCTAAAATGATTAATCATTGGGTCAGTCCATTGATGATAAGTGAACAGGAGATCACAAGGAGAAAGCGAGCTAGACATGCCACAAATCTGAGGTGTCTTGCTATTCAGAAGTGACCAGAACAAGGAGTTGAGCTATCGGTTCACGAGATCGGGTCGAGGCGAAATGACGAAGTGTTGAAGATCAAGATAAGAGAATGAAGAGGTGTTCTACATTAAGGATTTAATGAACACTCTTCAAGATCGTAGTGTTGTCTCAACCGGTCGATGAGCAACATTCAACATGACACTAGGATTAGTTCCAAGAAGATATGCATCAGGATTATGGAGTTCGGTCATCTGAAGACTAAAGCATTGGCAACGGTTCAATTTGAAGATTGATATTCGAACAAAGCTTATTGAGAGAATCGATGCAAAAGGACAATCTCTTATCGAGAAATCAGAAGGAGGAAATAAAGTCGACTACATGCCCAAGACAACAAAGTGACATCTCTGACGGGGTAGGTGAAACAATAGACTGCAGTGTCATAAAGTTATAAAAGAGATGTCATGTCACATCTGTAGTCTACCTCAAATAACTCGAGATCTGCGAAGCAATTCAAATAGCTCCCAACGGCTACATTCCAATGGGAAGGTTGTGAAGGAGAATAAATCAATAAGAGCTTCAAAGATCAAGGGTTGTGAATGTTGCTGAGTTGCAGAATCGTTGAGTTATTGGAATACAATTGTTGACTCTACGAGTTCCACCAGAGCTTAACAAGACAAGTCTTAGTTGTAGTGAGACTACGAAGGTGGAAGTGAAGCAGCTTTGAAGAAGGACTTGAATAGACTAATGCTTCACTCAAAAAAGATGAGAATGCCACTGAAGATGGCAGCTAAGCTAAGAAACGAGAAAGAAAAGAAGATAGCATTCAGAAAAGTGGCATAGCACAAAGAAGATCCAGAGAGCCACTCTACGAATCACCATGAACCTAAAGCTGAACCAAAACAAGTATAGAACCATGTCTGCCAACCAGTCAAAAAGGGTTTAGGGAATGCTAAGTGACAAACAAAGTCTACCAAAAGCTCAAACACTTAGCATATCCAAATGGTGATGGTGCATAGCTGACAATAGATGAAGATGAGTAGAACATAATGAAGTTCAGCTGCACCAAAGAAGATATAGTCCAGACATGAAGCAGAATGCCAAGAGGACTACGCCAAGATGCTACTTAACAGCAAGGCACCACCACCACCAACAACAACAACAAGTAGCCAGGGCCGAGGGGTCCTTGTCCGGAGGGACTAAATGAAGTTCCAAGCTTGCTGAACTTGAAGAGTTCTTAGGGAACTAGAGAAGTTCCAAGGCAGCTGGACTTAAAGAGTTCTTAGTGAACTGAAGTTCCAAGGCTACTGGCCTTGAAGGAATCTTAGTGATTCAGGGTGCTGCCCTTCTTTAGTGGAAATCCTGCGAGTTAAAGCAAAAGAGTGGATTAGGAGCTTGAGTCTCTGAACCATTTAAAATCGATTGTGTCATTTACTTTATATCATTTACATTATGTATCTAACTGCTATAATTGTTATGTATGTATTAACTGCTTACCAGTTAACTAACTCTAAGAATAATGTATGTATGATTATGAATATATCAATGAAGGGGATCTTTTACTTATTCCATTGTGCTTGAAAAGATTCTTATATTTGTCATATGCTAATTCATTAGCAATATAAAATAATCGAGAAAAGTATTTGAAAGAAAAAGGATCTATTCAACCCCCCTTATAGATATATTGTGTGCCTACTAGGAACTAACAAAGTTAATGTTAACATAACTAATTGGTATTGTGATTCTAATGGTATATGTAGGGTATTCGGCTAACGTTTGTAGTAATTGTGTAGCTTACACACGAGGCAAGTTTCCTAGCTTCATTCTCTTTATAATGAATGCAAGTTTCATAACCAAGTTACCTTTTGTTGTCAAGTAAGCTTTCTAACCCTAATTTATCAATATGCAAGTTTCTAAATCTTATATTAAAGTTGAACAAGCTTATTGATTCCATCTTGTTTATGATAATGCAAGCTATTGTATTCTAATTCTTTACATCGAGCGAGTTTCACTTTCCTAACACCTGTTGTTGTTATTCAAAGCATAAACTGTTTACATTCATTGTCTCGAATGAGTTTTCTAACTCTTTTGGATGTAATACTTTATTTATTCCACGTCTATTCAATTGTAAATTGTTATTGTTCAATCTTATATTATTGTGTTGAACCTTTGAATAACAAATAAACCTTTATTGGTTGGACTAATCTATAATTGATGAGTGTTCTAAAATTCTAGAACCACTGATAAGCTTGTTCCAAACTAAACTTTCTTTAGTGCGGAAAATCCTAAATTCAAACTGAGATAAACAACCCTAACATAGGGAATTATGTACGCGTTAACGTTTAGATGTTTGTGCACAATACATGGTACGAAGGGCTGATCCCCCTAAGTACGAAAGTTAAAGTCTGTATAGTCTAATGACTATTAAAGGTTGAAGTAGAAATACTTAATCACCTCAGGACATAGTTCATAGTCTTAAAGACCCTCAGATATAAACTGAAAACTTGTTTAATAGTTTTGTCTCGAAGAACAAGTTCTTATTTAATCAGTATTCATTGCTTACTCTTATATTACTGCTATTATCACTCTTTATATCAGTGAGCAATTGTTTGCTCACTCTTGCATTTAACACTGTAGCTAAAGTTGAGAAATTTTATCAGCCATCTTCTATCAAAGGCAAGGGCAAGATGTCCAAATGATGAAGACCTATTCGATTTTATTTTGTGAATTTATGTTATAAGACTTATGTTATTATGTGATGTTTTCTGCAGACTTGTGTAATAATTAAAGGTTAGATTACCTGGGAATGTATTAAGTTGATGTAACCCTTTAATGGGGAAGATACTTAGTTAAGTTATGTCTTTATCCTTTTTTATGGGTAGTTAGATGTAAATATTTTTCAAAGTGAGCACCAAATCCTGCGGGAATGAAGTACCCAAATTTGGGGGTGTCACATGTTGGTTAAAGCTTTAGGTTATGAACCTTAGGTGGGAAAAACCTTAGGAAGTAACCTTTAAGGAGATAGAAAATATAGTGGTGTCAAACTCTTATCGAGTTCTAAGGAATGAATTGAAGAAATTCATTAAAGATAAGCAATAAAAGACTTTACGTGTTATGTGTTAATAACTTATGTACTCGCGAGTATCACATGATAAGTAAAACTTAAAAATATTTTGTTGTCAAGATGTCTAACATTGAAGGATCCAGTCAAGCTAGGGAAGTGATACCTCAGATACCTAGAGATGAGGAACCCCGAGATGTACATGTTGTTCGGGAACAGTTAATTCAGAGGGAGCCTTCTCTGATGGTCGCTGAGGATGAACAGGAGGATGAGCCTGTGTCTGATCCTAAGGAGGAGAACTTTGAGGAGATAGAGGTGGAGGATGAGGAAGGGGATCCTGTGGAGTTTCCACCGAACTCCATAACAGCTGAGATGTATGATGAGCTATTCAATCGTAATATAGAATTACAGGATAAGGTTGAGGAGCTGAAGGAGTCAGTTGAGATGCGTCAAGCTACTATAGAGTAGAAGGATGCGGAGATTTAGGAACTCGACTCACGTCTTGGAAACACAGAGTGGAACCTAGTTCACATAGAGGGACATAAAGAGGAGCTGTTGGCTGAGAATGAGAAGATGAAGTGTGAGACCCGAAATTTTACGAATAAAGATTTAATTTTCTCGAAATATTTTTTTAATAATATTATGGTGTGGATTTGATATAATGTTATAGTTGTGGGTAGTATTTATAAATTTTGCAAAGTGTGCAAGTTGTTTAAAATATTCCTTTGGTCGGGGAATATTCTTTTTGTCGGGAATATCCGTACGACGGCACAATCATTGGTGAACCCACAACGGAAGTATTGTCGTAGTAAGAAAAACGACAGAATTATCATTTTATAAAAATAACGGCGAAAGTGTTATCGTTAAAACTGTTGAAATACTAGGTAGTAAATGTATAGTAATACGCGTGGTTACATGGTAACACACGGTATTGATTATTGATGCTTATGTAAGAAGTAACTCAGTTATACTCAATTATTGCTACAGTAATTGTTGCATCATATCTCTCATATTATTGATTCGATTATTGTCACAGTATCATCTGCATAATATGATATATTATTAAATCAACAATTGAGACGACAAAGTTGTTCATATTATTAAATTACAATATTTATAATGTCTAAAAGTTCTGTCAAGGAGAGGTTTGGTCATCTAATTGCGCGCCAATAAGGAGAAATCCTTATCGAAAAGCCCCCTCTTTCTTGGGAACGACCTAGTTGTAAAATATTGTGAGTTATAATATTAATGATGAATAAGTTCGTGTTGATTAAAGATGAATTTGATAGTTCCATTGTGTTAGAATTATTAGTGTTAGTGGAAATCGACATCTATTTCGAGGATAATTGATGTCTGGGGGTTATATTGATAAATCGGATAATTTATCGGATAAATGAGCAATTAATTGCTACTAATTCACATGCTTATATAACTATTTGTTCACATGTGTGTACTATTGAATCACATTCTTGTACTATTAGGGGAGTTGGTGCAAGATTGATAATACTTGCATGACTAAGTTAAAAATGGAGGTATAGATGGAGGTACTATACTGTAATTCGTATTTTCACATGATTATAACTATTGGTTCACATGATTGAACTATTGATTCATATTTTTTACTATTAGGGGAGGTGGTTCAAGTTTGATAATACTTGCAAGACTAAATTAAAAAGGAAAGAAAAGTTGGAGGTATTGTACTGTAATATTTTGAGCCCCAAAATGTGCAATTATCGAAACTATATTTTCCTATAAATAGAAGCTCATTCTTCCTTCATTTCCCACCGATTCACTAAAGCTATAGAGCATTTATTATAGAGAGAAACTATTGAGAGAAAGAAGAAGAGAAGTCTGCTACCTCACTATTCCAATATCCAGTTTTTCTAAGGTAAGGGGTATTATTTCTTTCGTATTTATGAAGAGAGCTATTGTTATTCCATTCCGTATTATTCTGTTGGAATAACCTGTATATGCAAAGTACCGCATACATGGTGAAATTCTTCTGTTATTCCATTCTTTATTATTATGTTGGAATAACCTGTATATGCAAAGTACCGCATACATGGTGAAATTCTTCTATTATTCCATTCTTTTTTATTCTATCAGAATATCCTACGCATGACCTAGTTCCATTCTTTATTATTCTATCGGAATATCCTGTCTGTGCGTTTACGCATGACCTGGTTCCATTATTTATTATTCTGTTAGAATAACCTGTCTATGCGGTCTATCGCATGCCTGTTGAATTCTTCTGGTATTCCATTATTAATTATTCATTGGAATATCACATGCCGGCGTTTACGCATGACTCGTTCCATTCTTTATTATTCATTGGAATAACTGTTTTATGGATTCTTTGCATGCATGGTGAATGATCCTTCGTATTCATATGAATAGTATTTTCATTCAAAAGGGGTTTCTGCCAGGGGCAGTTTCATAATTTCTCTGACCCTTAAAAATTCTGGAAAACTTTGAAATGATAATTTGATGAGTTTTATAGATTGTGTCCAAAAATGGCGATTTTTGGATGTATAGATTAGGAGTTATGAATTTTATGGGAAAAGACTATTTTAAAAGTAAACCCTTATAACTCCTTGTGGTTAATTCCAAAATAGATGAAATGTTTATTGGGAGTACATACATATAACAGGAGTATACCCTATAAATTTCGAAAATTTTGGACAAAAATATAATTTATGATAAATGTTTAAATATTCGGCAGTTTTGGCCATATTAAAAATAGTAAATGAATTTTAAAAATTTCAAGAAAAATATATGTTCAATATGGGACTATATTCTGCTAAATCCCAAAAAAGAAATATTTTTGGGACTGATTAGGTATTTTTCTTGAAAATCAACTAGTTATGAGTAAATGAATTACATATGTTATGTGAATAAACAAAATTGGAAATAGGATTTTATGGCTTGGGAATCCTATATAGGGTATATGCAGATTTTTGATGAGGGATTTGATCATTGTTAATGAAATCTTATCAGTATAGCATTTTGAATGATTAAATGCATTATGTGGTAAAGTGTAAACAATTGAAATAAATTGTTTATAACTTTAAGAAGTGATTAAAATATTGTTATAATATTAATAATAATAGATTATGAGTTTATTAAGTGGTTGATAATATTTGGATAAATTTAAAGTCTTTAATATTTATCTTTGTTTTCGTTTGATTAATGCTTATATCATTGTCATCATCCTCATGCTTATATGGTGATGAAAGTTATCTTTGGCTTACGTGCAAAGATAGACTGTTGGTTATTGGTTTTATAGTTGTATATCTTTGGCTTACGTGTAGAGATGGACTTGGTATGATTATGACCTGGGATCATTCGGTATAATCATGACCTATAATGTTATAAACGATGTGGTAAAAGTCCTCAGTGGCCTGTAGCGCATTAATGGACAGTTTTTGGTATGATTATGACCAGGGATTATTCGGTTAGTCATGGCCATTGATGATTTAATGAATATCATTGACCCGTAGTGCAGGGATGATTCGATGATGTGGTTTATTTATTAAGCTGGGTCTCAGCGATAAAAATTGATGAAACCATTTTAAAACATAGAAGATAGTAGATATCATGCTCTACTTGACTCTTCTAATGGATTGCTTATTCGGATGTAGTTAAACTAGATGTCTATTGGATTTTATCAGTTTAACATTATTGAAGACTAATGATAATTTATTCAGCATTATCTTAGTCATAATATTTCTTACTGGGCTAGTTTAGCTCACCCTTTCTTTCACTGTTCTCTTCAGGAAATGAGAATATAGCTGGGACGAGTCGGGGAACGAAGTGATGGTCCAGATGATAGCATTAGTAGTCCTCACTATTCTGTTAAATAGTGTGACAAGAAATGTAATGAAGACTCCATTGAGTGTGGATATTGTCTAGATGACAATATTTGTAGTAAAACTCACAACATATGTTTTGTCGTATTTTATACGACAGTTGTATAATTAAGTTTGTATTTGATTTATGTACCATGTATTTGGCGACTCAAGATAGGTGATGTATACCTGTTTTGGGGGCGTCACAGTTGATATCAAAGCTTAGGGATATGATCCCTGGCTGAGATGTGAGACAAGAAATAGGAAGGGAGAGACGGGGAATTCCTTCGCTAGTATGACCTATATAAGTTTATTTGGTATTTAATTGGTCGGTCAGGGTATAGGGATAATATGTTACATGTCAATTAACCCTTGTTTTGTGACTGTGTTTGAGAATGGCATCTGAAAATTTTGAGATAAGCAAGGGAAAAAAACATTATGACCGTGGCACAGTACGAAGCTAAATTTACGGGGTTATCTTGGTTTGCATCCCATTTGGTCGATAATGAGGAGCGAATGACGTGAATGTTTCTAAGAGGTTTGAAACCCGAAATACATAAATACCTCATTTCTCACAAACTTTGTTAATATTCCGATATTGTGAATAGGGCTCAGTTATTGGAGCGCGATAATGAGTCAGCACAACCAAAAGGCAACAAGCAACAACACGATAATAATCGTACCGGTGGCAACGACCATCGGAACAATGATAACCATCGTGGAGGAAATTATCATTACAAGAATGGTACCCACTTAGGTGGTAATCATGGCCAAGATAATAAAAGTGGAAATTTCAAGAAGAGAAGGTCATTTAGCTTGATTTTGTCCTATAAAGGAAGTCAAGTCCATTTGGGATGGTGGGCACAAAAGCGGATCATGACAAAACAAAGTCGGTGGTTTCAGGAAGAGCGTTTTTCGTGACTTCTCAAAAAGTGAGTGACCCGAACGAAGTTAGCACGGGTTAGTTAATTATAAATTCTTGCGAAGTATATACCTTATTAGATATCGGTTCTACCCATTCTTTTATCTCTCTTGCTTGCGCTCAACGTTTAAATTTAACTTCGGAGAAATTAGACTTTGACTTATTGGTTGAAATTTAACTTCGGAGATATTTAACTTCGTTACCTCCACTGTTTATAAATCTTGTTGATTCGAATCGACACTTTTATGTTACCTGTCGATTTTATCTCTTTGAAAATACTTGCCTTTGATGTGATTTTAGGAATCGATTGGTTAACTACTTATCAAGCTTTTTGTAAGGTTATTAGCTTTCATATTCCTAACCAACCTGTTATGCGAATTCAAGCAACCACATCATTAGAGTCAATCATTGTCATAAGTAAAAAGCCTCGAGCCTTTCGTTGACTTCCTTGTGTGGAATGCTCCGAAGCCAGACTTTCTATAGGCGACGTCGTGAATGACGATGACAAGTTGATAGGTATCAATGTGACGTGCTATCCAAGTCTTGGATGAGAGTCACAGTTTTGAATGATATTTCTATTGTTAATAAATTTCCTGACGTATTCTTGAAGACTTCTTAGCCTACCCCTAGAGCATGAAATCGAATTTTGTATTGACCCCAGTACAAAACCCATTTCTAAAACCCTTAAATATTTCTTCAACCAAAACGAACGTATAATGCGCCAAAGTCGTTGGCTCGAGCTATTGAAAGATTACGATAATACCATTCAATACCATCGTGGAAAAGCGAATGTGGTAGCTGACGTGTTGAGTAGAAGATCGTATGCATTTACGAGTGCGAATATACGAACCTACGTGAAGATAACGAATATATGATTAGAACCGACTTTAGCTGATAAAGTTAAAGCCGTGCAAGCTATATATTCAGAGCTGATGAATTTGAAGAAGAAGGTTCAAGAGGACGTTATTCTAAAAGCAAGAATCGATGAAGAGAGGAAATCTCAACCCTCGATTTATTTGTCCCATTTGAAATACTTGATCGAGTAGGAACTATGGCCTATAGACTCGTTTTACCGCCAAGTATGTCGCGTGTTCATAACGTTTTTCACGTATTGATGTTACGTAAATATGTGGATGACCCGAACCACATTATAGAATTGAAACTAGACGAGATAGCAGAAGATTTAATGTATAAGGAGATACATGCATGTTAAAATCTTGGATAAGAAGGATCCTATTCGACACTCAAAGGTTATACCTCAAGAGTTAGAATCTGAAATGAAGTCAAGGTATCCTTACCTCTTCGGCATACTAGGTACGTACGTAAATTTCGAGGGAAAAATTTTATAAGGAGGAGAGATTGTGAGACCCCAAATTTTACGAATAAAGATTTAATTTTCTCAAAATATTTTTTTTAATAATATTATGGTGTGGATTTGTTATAATGTTATAGTTGTGGGTAGTATTTATAAATTTTGCAAAGGATGCAAGTTGTTATAAAATATTCGTTTGGTCGGGGAATATTCTTTTTGTCGGGAATATCCATACGGCAAGACAATCATTAGTGAACCCATTAACGGAAGTATTGTAAAGTAGTAAGAAAAAGCGACGTAATTATTATTTTATAAAAATAACGGTGAAAGTGTTACCGTTAAAGCTGTTGAACTACCGGTAGTAGTAAAAGTGCGATGTCTGGCGTGGTTATAAGGTAGCACACGGTATTGATTATTGATGCTTACGTAAGAAGTAACTCAGTTATACTCAATTATTGCTACAGTAATTGTTGCATCATATCTCTCATATTATCGATTCGATTATTGTCACAGTATCATCTGCATAATATGATATATTATTAAATCAACAATTGAGACGACAAAGTTGTTCATATTATTAAATTGCAATATTTACAATGTCTAGAAGTTTTGTCAAGGAGAGGTTTGGTCATCTAATCATGGCATGATAAGGAGAAATCCTTATCGGAAAGCCCCCTCTTTCCTGGGAACTACCTGGTTGTAAAATATTGTGAGTTATAATATTAATGATGAATAAGTTCGTGTTGATTAAAGATGAATTTGATAGTTCCATTGTGTTGGGATTATTAGTGTTAGTGGAAATCGACATCTATTCCGAGGATAATTGATGTCTGGGGGTTATATTGATAAATCGGGTAATTTATCGGATAAATGAGCAATTAATTGTTACTAATTCACATGCTTATATAACTATTTGTTCATATATGTGTACTATTGAATCACATTCTTGTACTATTAGGGGAGTTGGTGTAAGATTGATAATACTTGCATGGCTAAGTTAAAAATAGAGCTATAGATGGAGGTACTATACTGTAATTTATATTTTCACATGATTATAACTATTGGTTCACATGATTGAACTATTGATTCACATTTTTTACTATTAGGGGAAGGTGGTGCAAGTTTGATAATACTTGCAGGACTAAATTAAAAAGGAAAGAAAAGTTGGAGGTATTGTACTGTAATATTTGAGCCCCAAAATATGCAATTATCGAAACTATGTTTTTCTATAAATTGAAGCTCATTCTTCCTTCATTTCTCACCAATTCACTAAAGCTATAGAGCATTTATTATACAGAAAAATTATTGAGAGAAAGAAGAAGAGAAGTCTGCTACCTCACTATTCCAGTATCCAGTTTTTCTAAGGTAAGGGGTATTATTTCTTTCGTATTCATGAAGAGAGCTATTGTTATTCCATTCCTTATTATTCTGTTGGAATAACCTTTTATATATCTGATACCATATACATGGTGAAATTCTTTTGTTATTCCATTCTTTATTATTATGTTGGAATAACCTGTATATGCAAAGTACCGCATACATGGTGAAATTCTTCAATTGTTCCATTCTTTATTATTCTGTCGAAATATTCTGTCTGTGCGTTTACGCATGACCTGGTTCCATTCTTTATTATTCTGTCGGAATATCATGTATGTGCGTTTATGCATGACCTGGTTCCATTATTTATTATTCTGTTGGAATAACCTGTCTGTGCGGTTTATCGCATGCCTGGTGAATTCTTCTGTTATTCTATTGTTTATTATTCTGTTGGAATATCCTGTCTGTGCATTTACACATGACCTGGTTCCAATCTTTATTATTCTGTTGGAATAACATGTTTATGTGGATTACCGCATGCATGGTGAATGATCCTTCGTATTCATATGAATTGTATTTTCATTCAGAAGGGGTTTCTTCCAGGGGCAGTTTTGTAATATTTCTGACCCTCAAAAATTCTGGAAAAATTTGAAATGATAATTTGATGAGTTTTCTAGATTGTGTCCAAAAATGGCGATTTTTGGATGTATAGATTTGGAGTTATGAATTTTATCGTAAAAGACTATTTTAAAAGTAAACCCTTATAACTCCTTGTGGTTAACTCCAAAATTGATGAAATTTTTATTGGGAGTATATACATATAACAAGAGTAAACCCTGTAAAGTTCAGAAGTTTTGGACAAACGTATAATTTATGATAAATGTTTAAATATTCGGCAGTTTTGGCCATATAAAAAATAGTAAATGAATTTTAAAAATTCCGAGAAAAATATATGTTCAATATGGGACTATATTCTGCTAAATCCCAGAAAAGAAATATTTTTGGGTCTGATTTGGTATTTTTCATGAAAATGAACTAGTTATGAGTAAATGAATTAAATATGTTATGTGAAGTAACAAAATTGAAAAATATGATTTTATGGCTTGGGAATCCTATATAGGGTATATGCAGATTTTTGATGAGGGATTTGATCATTGGTGATGAAATCTTGTTAGTGTGGCATTTTGAATGATTAAATGCATTATGTGGTAATGTGTAAACAATTGATTGATTATAAGTTTAAGAAGTGATTAAAATATTGTTATAATATTAATAATATTAGATTATGAGTTTATTAAGTGGTTGATAATATTTGGATAAATTTAAAGTCTTTAATATTTATCCATGTTTTTGTTTGATTAATGCTTATATCATTGTCATCATCCTCATGCTTATATGGTGATGAAAGTTATCTTTGGCTTACGTGCAAAGATGGACTATTGATTATTGGTTTTATAGTTATATATCTTTGGCTTACGTGCAGAGATGGACTTGGTATGATTATGACCAGGGATCATTCGATATAATCATGACCTATAATGTTATAAACGATGTGGTAAAAGTCCTCAGTGGCCTGTAGTGCATTGATGGACAGTTATTGGTATGATTATGACCAGGGATTATTCGGTATAGTCATGACCATTGATGATTTAATGAATATCATTAGCCCGTAGTGCAAGGATGATTCGATGATGTGGTTTATTTATTAAGTTGAGTCTCAGCGATAAAAATTGATGAAAATATTTTAAAACATAGAAGATATTAGATATCATGCTCTACTTGACTCTTCTAATGGATTGCTTATTCCGCTGATAACTTGATGTCTACTGTATTTTATCAGTTTAACATTGTTGAAGACTAATGATAATTTATTCTGCATTATCTTAGTCATAATATTTCTTACTGGGCTAGTTGAGCTCACCCTTTCTTTCACTATTCTCTTCAAGAAATGAGAATATAGCTGGGACGAGTCAGGGAACGGAGTGATGGTCCAGATGATAGCATTAGTAGTCATAACTATTCTGTTAAATAGTGTGACAAGAAATGTAATGAGGACTCCATTGGGTGTGAATATTGTCTAGATGACAATATTTATATGAAAACTCACAACATATGTTTTGTCGTATTTTATACGACAGTTGTATAATTAAGTTTGTATTTGATTTATGTACCATGTATTTGGAGACTCAAGATGGGTGATGTATACCTGTTTTGGGGGCGTCACATGAAGACTAAAGTTGGAAAGCTAAAATATGACTTGAAGGAGGAATCAGCTAAACGTGCGAGAGCAAAAGACGATTAGATGAAGGCTACTCAGTGTGCAGATCGTTCTGAAGCCAATGTTCAAACAAAGAAGGCTAAGATGAATGAAATGATCATTCTGCGATTGATATGGCCCATGATCGAGTCTTTTATTACCCACCTCAATTTGAAGACTTGTCGTGGTTCGTGATGGATTGTAGGCCGGCATATCGTATTATGGAGGAAGAGAAGCCTCTCGACGTCTTAAAATGCCAAGATAAGAAGAATAATAATAATAATATGTGAATAACTAAATTGTAAATCCCTTATTTTGAGATAAATAAAGGGGTAGTATGAGTATGTAACCCTAAAACTTGTCTAGTTCAGGAAAGTGGATGTTGATAGCAGAGATATTATCCTTATTATGTTTGGAAAGTTATGATTGAATAAAAATATCAAAGTTTATTGAAATGTTATGTGTTAAGCTTTAATCTTAGAATTTTTCAAGTTAAACTTTAAAATATTCAAGGAAATTGAATAGTAAACTAATAAGCGTATATTTTATGTAAAATGCCTCCTAGGAGAAGAAATTACGCCAACAACCGATATTTTATTTTATTGATTCGATCGAGGACTTTTATAATAACAAGGCCAACGCTAATCATATTATTGAATAATATTATTAGAAATTAAGTTGGTAACTTTGTTAACTGAGCATTTATGAATCAACCGCAAGCTCAAGCTACGACTTTATAGGACTTCAAAGCGGTTGGACCGCTACAAAAAGTTTCAAGGATCTATGAATCCATTTTGAAGCCCAAACCCGCACTATTACGAAAATGAAAATTTTTCTTTTCATCTAAAATATCTATTACGGATACTAGCTTTGATTGTATCCGTGTTTTGATCATTCTTGAATTTTACACCGATGTATGATTATTTATGAAGTATTTTTGAACTTCGGATTGTTTGATCATAGTTGTTTACGTACATGCCATGTATTTGGCATTTCGAGAATGGGTTGGATGGAATGGACCTATTTTGGGGTAAATCCACGGTTAATATCGAGCTTAGGGATATGATCTCTGGCGGAGATCGGGGAATAGAACTAGGAAGGAGAGGCGAGTAAATCCTTATTTAGTGTGTCCTACCTAAGCTTATTTGTTAGTTAGTCAATTATATAGGGATATTATGTGATATATTGATTTCCTTAATTAACCCTTATTTTATAGCGATATTTGAGAATGTCATTTGAGAATATTAATGAAGTAGAGTAAATGAGACCAGTGGAGATTTTGTACTCACCAGCGAGGAGGCGATACAGTCGTGGCAATGTTCCTTGAACAACACCCACTGGAGATGATGGAACGAGGGATGTTAGAAGCTTTTTGCGTTCATGCAAAATCGAGACGAGGAGACTGTGTTCAAAATATAGGAGGAAATGATAGCAATTCACGGGTGGTCATGACGGCGATTCAAAGAGTTGGGACCACGAAGTGCAGGGAAAAGCGATCCCATCCGATATGCGGAAACATGGGTCAAGAAAATTACCAAGATATTCGATGTCTTGGGATGCGGAGAAACGAAAGTTCCATTCGCTACCTTATGTTTTCGTGCGAAGCGTGATTCTTTGGTGGGGAATGCATGATGCGTACCAAATCAGTTTATTTCGGCGGCATCTTGGGAGAGCGTTTGAAACTATTTAATGACAAATACTTTCACGAAAGTGTTCGTCATATGAAGAAGTGGAGTTTATTAAGGTGGAGCGAGAATAACATGGCGGTGTCGATGCGGCCGAAGTTCAGCCGGAGTTATCCAGTTTGCCTCATTTGGTGGAGAATGAGGCGTATGTGTAGCGGATGTTTACGAGAGGTTTGAAACCGGCATACGTCGATCTCATTTCTCGTAATTTTCTCTCTATTCGAGATGTTGTCAGCCGGGGGCTCTCGGTTGTTAGAAAGCGAGATACTTGATACGTTCAACCGAGGGACCATAACGAGGATCATCTAGAAGATAAGCGGTCATCGAATAATGATAACCGTGTAGGAGAAAGAAGAATACGGACAAAGCGGTGACCACTCCGGTGGTAATCGTGGCCGTGAAAATAGAAGAAAGCGAGTCGGAGGAGATTTTTAAAGAGGAGATTCAACAACGACCATTTGAAGAGCGTCGGTGCTGTGGCAACTAGTTTTAGGGAGGAGAGCGACCAGTTAGTATGTTACAAATCACGGGAAGAGGGACATATCATGGCCCCCTAGCATTCAAGGTATGCTATAATTGTGGAAAGGAAGGACATATATCGCCGAGATTATGCGATGGCGAAACCTAGTTACGGGGACGGTGACTCAAAAGGATGTCGAAAAATCAAAGTCAGCGATTCCACGGAAGGCGTTTGTCGTGGCCAAAAATCTGAGGAACCCGAGCGAAGTTATACGGGTTAGTTAATTATAAATTCTTGAAGTTTATACCTTACTAGATAATCTGGGTTCTACCCATTCTTTTATCTCTCTTTGCTGCGCTCAGCGTTTGAACTTGACTACGGAGAAATTAGACTTTGACCTATTTATGGAACTTCAGATTGGGAGAAACTTTCATTACATCCGTTGTTTAAAAA
This sequence comes from Panax quinquefolius, assembly GCA_020205615.1. Taxonomy (NCBI): domain Eukaryota; kingdom Viridiplantae; phylum Streptophyta; class Magnoliopsida; order Apiales; family Araliaceae; genus Panax; species Panax quinquefolius. Next base: position 99,006,691 of record CM035172.1, on the reverse strand, counting down.
AAAAAATCTTGCTTGATTCAAGTTGGCACTATCACATTACACAGTTAACCTTATTTCATATAGAGATATTTGCTTTTGATGTGATTTTAAGGTTAACACTCATCGTGCCAAATTGATTGCTTTTGTAAGGTTGTTAGTTTTCATATTCTTAAGCATTGTTATTGAATTGAATCAAGCAATCAGAATGTCCAAACATTTTCAATCGAAGCCATGAAGTCATTCGTTTATTACGGATGTCAAGTTTTCTTAATCCATGTTATGGATTTGAATAAAGACTACGTCGATTTGAATAATATTCTGTTGCTATTGATTTTTCTGGCGTATTTCTGAAGAATTTCTTGGCTTACTCTCGAAAGCACGATATTAAATTTTATATCGAATTTGAACCGGTACAAAACTTCGTTTCTAAAATCATCGATCGAATGGCTCTATTGAACTTCGGAGTTAAAAATTCAATTATAAAATTTGGTACACGAGCCTTTATCTTGTGACTTCCTTTGTGGAATTCACCTAAGCCGAGACTCTACATAGGGGGCGTCATATTAGATGCGATAGTAAAAGCGATAAGTGTCATTGTGACGTGTTATCGAAGATTGGGATATGAGTGCGCAGTTGAGAGCAACCTAAGTCGATTAATCGAAATCGTAGCTTTCTAGGCTTAGTTGGTTATTATCGGAGATTCGTTGAAGGATATTCTCGAATCGCTATTCCATTATCATAAATATTTCGTAGAGATACAAAATTCCCGAATGGAGCGAGGAATGTGGGAAGAGCTTGAAGAACTCGAGAGGAGACTCATTTTGACATATGTTACGACCATGCCATCCACGGAAGCGAACGTGGTAGGCGCGTTGGAGTAGAAAATCGTGATACAAGAAAGTCGATATTGTCAAAGACTAATTTCGTATAATTTACAAATAATAGAGATGGAGATGAAAACTCTAGGTACCCACGCGTGATGATATCTGATGCATTGATGATATCACGAGTATAATCGACTTTAATCGATAAAAGTTAAAAGCCATTCAAGCTACACACGGGTGATAGAAATCATGAGTTACTATTCAAGTTACTTATTCACAGTACTATTCATGAAGCGTGAAAATGTTTTTTTGTGGAATTTCTATCTTTTGGTGTCGGAGTTACTATTCACGTATACGGCCTTATTCACGTATCACAAAGCACTATTCACGAATCGGCACTATTATTCATAGAAAAATGAAAATTTTCTTTTCATCTAAAATATCTATTACGGATACTAGCTTTGATTGTATCCATGTTTTAATCATTCTTGAATTTTACACCGGTATGATTATTTATGAAGTATTTTTGAACTTCGGATTGTTTTAAATGCGAATCCATAATACTTGTCATTTTGTTTCCTTTGGATTCGTTTCTTTAAAATATTTTCATCATCCTCGGTCTTAAATGATGATATTATTGAATATCTTTGGCTTTGTAGTGCAAAGATGAAAGCGGTGTTTAAATGAACATGGCCAAGTGATGAATATCTTTGGCCTTTAGTGCAAAGATGAGCAGTGTTGAGATGAACATGGAGGAATTGATGAATATCTTTGGCCTTTAGTGCAAAGATGAGCAGTGTTGAGATGAACATAATGGATTGATGAATATCTTGACTGTAGCAAAGATGAATATTTGATTTGAGATGAATATTGATTGATGTTACGAGGATAAAATATTGATGATGAATTTACATTAAATTCATAGATTATAGTAGATTTCATTTCTCGTAACTCTTCTACGAATTATTATTTCATTGCGAATATTGATCCGAAACTTATTTATCATTGTATTCTATCGAGATTTTTCCTGTTGGAGACTAACGATAATTTATTTGTATATTATCTTAGTCGTAATATTCTTTCTTGGGCTAGTTGAGCGAAGGTTCTAGAGAGAGTTGTTTAGTAGTCCTCACCATTGTTGTAAAATAATGTATCAATAAATGTGATGAGGATTTATTTGAGTATAAATATTATGCAGAAGATAATATTTGTATTTAAACTCACAGTTTATTGTTGTGATAATAAAGTTGTAGTTGTTTACGCACCATGTATTTGGCGACTCGGAATGGGTTGGATGGAATGGACCTATTTTAGAAGTCGTCACATTATGTGTTAAGCTTTAATCTTAGAATTTTTCAAGTTAAACTTTAAAATATTCAAGGAATTGAATAGTAAACTAATAAGCGTATATTTTAACAGAAAATGCCTCCTAGAGAAGACAACCATGACCAACAACCACCTGTCTACTTAAAATAACAAGGCCAACGCTAATCAGGTTATTGATTGGTAACTTTGTTAAGCGGAGCACTTGCGAATCAATTTCCATGACTCAAGCTCGACTTTTAAGGACTTCAAAGCGGTTGGACCACCAAAGTTTCAAGGATCTATGATCGGTTGAAGCCCGAGCAGGAACCGTGGAAATGGGAAGGTTTTCGATGTCATAGAAGTAAATGATGATCAAAAAGCGCTGCTAAATGCGTTTATGTTGAAGTCTAAGGCTATCTATTGGTGGCCAGCGAATAAGGTTCGTGGGGGAAATGGAGTAATAGCGTGGGATATGTTTAAAGAGATGTTTTTTGAGAGGTATTTTCTGATGAGTTCTCAGAACTAGATGGAAGTTCAATTCTTAAAATTAAAGTAAGGAATCATGTCAGTGCCAGAGTATGCTGCAAAGTTTAATTAGTTGGCAAGGTTTGCTCCTTACTAAGTCAATATCGATGAGCGTAAGGCGAGAAGGTTCGAACAAGGGTTGAAGCCCTGGTTATATGGTAAGGTTTTGATGTTTCAGCTAAATACGTTTACGAAAGTATTGGAAAAGGCAATTATCGCCGAAGGTGGAAGCGATGCCTTAACCAAGTATAACCAAGAATAGAAGAAGAGAAAAAATGAGAATGAAAATAAGGTTGGTTGAAGAAATACTGGAAGCAACATCTAGAAGATGAAGTGGAGTAAGAATTCAAATACGGGAGGACAATAAGGAAGTCAATTAAAGAAGAAGTTTGAAGCTTGTGCTACTTGTGGGAAGAACCACACAAGGGTGTGTCTGAAGGGTAAGCGGGTGTGTTTCAACTGTGGCTAGGAGGGTCACATTGTGACAAACTGTTTTAGTCCAAATAAGGGAGCATGCTTCACCTGCGGGTCGAAGGATCACATGGCTCATGATTTCCCTAAGAAGACAGCGGGAAGTGCAAGTAGAGGAAAAGGAAATAATGGTGGTGGTACATTAACTATCTCTAGACCAGTGCAATCAAGCCGACCTAGTGCGAGGACTTTCAATATGACCGTACAGGATGCTGTGTAGTCAAAGGATATGGTGTCAGGTATCATTCTGATTAATGGTATTAATGCTTATGTGCTATTTAATTCGGGTGCTACTTGTTCATTTATATCTGATGATTTTGCTAAGAACTTAGATGATCCTCGGGAAGAATTAGATTTTCCTTTAAGCATAGAAATTGCGAATAGGGAAGTGATTCCTATTAGGTTTATTTACAAGAATTATAGAGTGGTTATAAAGGGTCACGAGATGATGGTAGATTTGATACCAATTAAACTTGAGGAATTTGATGGCATATTAGGAATGGATTGGTTATTCAATTACGGGGCAGTAATTGATTGCCAAAAGAAATGTGTTAACCTTATGTCTCCGTCAAAGGTTGTGTTTTATGGCAGCAAGTCGCCTCGACAAGCAAGTTGTCTGACGGTGATGCAAGCCAAGATGTTACTGAGACAAGGATGTGTAAGATACTTAGCCTACATAGTCGATACATAGAAAAAGAGTGCAAAGTTAGAAGAGATACCGATCATTAGAGATTTTGCAGACGTATTTCTAGACGATTTACCGGCGGTATTACTTGGATTACCGCCGGATAGAGAGATTGAGTTTGTGATTGATTTAGTGTCAGGAACGACCCCGATATCTAAATCCCCATATAGAATGGCCCCATTAGAGATGAAAGAGTTGATGGTGCAGTTGCAAGAATTACTCGACAAGAGGTATATTCAGTCGAGCGTGTCGCCATGGGGAGCGTCGATGTTGTTTGTTAAGAAGAAAGATGGATCAATGCGGCTCTGCATTGATTACCGGGAATTAAATAAGGTCACGATAAAAAATAAGTATCTGTTACCGAGAATCGATGACTTATTTTGTAAGACCCCGAATTTTATGAAATAAAAGTATTCAATTTTTCTTATAATTACTATTCAGTAAATGGTTAAATTGATAAAAAGCAAAGTTAAGGGTGCTATATGAATTTTTTTCAAAATTAGCAAGTAACTATAAAATACTTATTGTTGTCGGGGAATATTCGTTTGGTCGTGGAATATTCTTGTTGTCAAGGAATATTAAATGCGACCAGTAGCATCCATTTCATGGGGCCCCATAATGGAATAATCGTCGGATGAAGAAAATGACAAGTTTGGGTTTTATAAATAACGGCGTAATTGTTACCATTAACTTTTTGTTGGAATACCGGTGGTTAAAATACGATGTCGCATGGTTGCACAAGATAGCATTACCAGTATTGCACAATATTTTTCAATTATTGATTCTTACGTAAGAAGGCACTACTCAATAATTATTACGAGTAATTCTTGTTCAATATTTTATTTTATTGATTCAATAATTCTTTGCGTTGATATTTTATATTATTGTTGTTTTGATAATTGTCATTTGCACATTATTTTCCATTATCGGATCAATAATTCATATTATTTAAATAATATTATTAGATAGCATTATTGGCAATGTCTAGAAAGTTCTGTCAAGGAGAGGTTTGGTCACCTAATTGCACGCCGGTAAGGAGAAATCCTTATCAGAAAGCCCCATCTTTCTTGGGAACTGCCCGGTTGTCATTATTGTGATTCTGTAATATTATTTGTGAATAATTAATTATTGATTTATATGATAAGGAAATATTTATTTGATGTGAATATAAATGATGGATTTATTTGTGTGGTTATAAATGGAGGAATTAATTTTGAGGTGTTTTATCAGTATTTTGTCGGATTGGAGATATTAAAAGATCAAATCGGTGTTATTAAAGCTCTATTGCGTGAGTTATAATTTTAATCTGACCATTGGATCGTTGTAATTTTTGGATATGTTATACATATATAAATTGAGTATATATCCACAAATTTTGAACCGTTAAAAATTAACGTATGATTTGTTATGAATTTATAAGGTATTGAAAATCGTCCGTTTGTGGATTTCGGATATTTTCAGTCTGTAATTTGGAAAAACTTAAAGCTAAAAAGTTGTAGAGAATTCGATTTCGTGTGGAATGGACATAAAATTCATATTTTTCTGATAAACGGGCTATTTTTTATGAATTATTGAATTTTCAGAAAATAAAATAATTTTTATTAAAATTGGGTGGGACCCACTTTTGGTTGTTGGAAAAGGTGGCTGATTTTTGGGTGGGCCCCACTGTGATGGCTGTTGATTTTTCAAAGTGGCTTGCGTAGGGAGAAAAAAAAGAGATTATAATAATTTTTATTATTTAGTCTCCTATGGCGTTCTAGCATATTCCTATAAATAGGCGCTTAAGTTAGAATTGAAAAACACACTAGAAACATAAGTTTTCTCTCTCTATATTATCGAGTGTATTTTTGTGAGTATTTAGATACTTTGAGAGTTGTTATTCAGTGCAAGGTTCTTTCGGCTTTACATCCGATATTCCAGTCAGAAATACTGCTCTTTTGAGGCATGGGATTTTAAGGGTTATTATGTTTTTCAGTTTTCGTAATTTTTCTGACCATCAAAAATTCTGGAAAAATTTAAAATGATAATTTGATGAGTTTTCTAGATTGTGTCCAAAAATGGCGATTTTTGGATGTATAGATTAAGAGTTATGAATTTTATGGGAAAGACTATTTTAAAAGTAAACCCTTATAACTCCTTGCGGTTAACTCCAAAATTGGTGAAATTTTTATTGGGAGTACATGTATATAACAGAAGTATACTCTGTAAATTTCGGAAATTTTGGATAAAAGTATAGTTTATGATAAATGTCTAAATATTCGGCTGTTTTGACCATATGAAAAATAGTAAATGAATTTTAAAAATTCTGAGAAAAATATATGTTCAATATGGAACTATATTATGCTAAATCCCAGAAAAGAAAATTTGTTTGTACTGATTTGGTATTTTTCATGAAAATGACCTAGTTATGAGTAAATGAATTAAATATGTTATGTGAAGTAAGAAAATTGGAAAATAGGATTTTATGGCTTGAGAATCCTATATGAGGTATATGCAGATTTTTGATGAGGGTTATGGTTATTGGTGATGAAATCTTATGAGTTTGTCATTTTAAGATGATTAAATGCATTATTTAGTAAAGTGTACACAATTAAAATAAATTATTTATAAGTTTAAGAAATGTTATTCTTTCAATATCATTATACCGAAATATTGGTATAGATTTTATTGTGGAATTTCTACCTTTTTCATGTCGGGGTTACTATTCATGAATTACTATTCATGAGTTACTATTCACGGGGTACTATTCACGACAAAATTAGTTTTTTTTTCTGACCAAATTATCGTTGATTTATGAACCTTACTCTTGAAATTAAATCCATGTTTTGATAATATTGTTTTTATTATCATATATAACATTTTTATAATCCTGGTGAAGAAATTTCTCTTTGACTTAAGTGTAAAGATGGGTAGATTATTGGTATGATCATGACTATGAGTTCTCTTTGGCCAGTAGTGCAAAGTTGAATCGTTGACTGGTATGATCATGACCATTGAATTTACAATTGAATATTTTTAGCTTAAGTGCAAATGTGAATTGATCAACATGGTTATAATTATGGTTTATATAAATTTTAAAATGATTATGTATTTCTTTGAGATATTAATATCTTTGGCCTGTAGTGCAAAGATGAATTATTGATGAATATCTTTGGCTAGTAGTGCAAAGATGATTGTTATTGAATATCTTGGGCTTTTGTAGTGCAAAGATGAAGCTGTTGATGAATATCTTTGGCCATAGTGCAAAGATGAATTTATTAGTATGATTATAAACAGGAACTGTGATTTGGTATAACCATGATCTTCGATGTTTCAGGTAAAGACAAGTGATGAAAATTATCTTTGTCCTGGATGAGAAGAGGAATTTAGAACCATAATTATGATTATGAGTTATTCACATGAATGTGGATAGGAACTATTGATTGATGTTATAGGGATAAAACATTGTTGGTGGGCTTTTAACATGGAGAAGATAATATACTTTATGGTCTATTTGACTTTTTTAATGGATTGCTCGTTCCGCTGCAACTATGGTTGAAAATTTTTATCATCTACCATATGTTATAAATCTTTATTTATTACTGATGAAAGCTATTGATAATTTAATTATCTTTAGTCATGATATTCTTTACTGAGCTAGTTCTGCTCACCCTTTTGCTTCACAATTCCTTTCAGGTAATAAGAGTGTAGCTGGGTTGAGCGGGGATAATGGGGGAATAGAACGGTGGTCTATAGCTATTGATGTTCTCCCTAAATAGTATGGAAATAATTTTATTGAGAACTTTAGATAAGTGTGTCGTATTGTATACGTCATTTGATATTTAATTTTGGTGAACCGAATAGGGTGAGGTGAACCCAACTTTGGAAGGGTGTTTTGCCACTATCATACAAGATGTCTAATGACATACAACCTCGTGTTATCATAAGATAGGGTTGTCCACATCCACTTACTGAGTATATCTACGAGCACTACCTATATGATCTTGGAGTTTATTTGAAATATTATTTTCAACTGGAAACAGTGGAGATAGTTATATGTCAATAGAAGACTCACAATTGAAAAGAACATGATAGTAATCTTCTTATTTTTCTTTGGGGTATATTGGGTCAACCAAGGATAATTCTGTGGACATATGATATTTATCATAACCTAGACGCGTGGCCTCCCATTTATGAAGGTTTCCTTGAGCACTTCCCAAAGTATTTAATTTCTAAAACAGTTTTTGACTGTACCTTTATGTAATGTATCAATGTGAGGTGTTGTCCATAGTTGGAACATGAGTCACAGTTGGTATTAAAACTCACAGTATATGTGTTGTAGTATTTTGCACGACAATTGTAGTAATAAAGTTGTAGTTATTTTCTGTACCATGTATTTGGCGACTCAAAATAGGTTGGATGGATTGGACCTATTTTGGGGGCGTTACATGTTTGACCAACTGAAGGGAGCAAGATATTTCTTAAAGATAGACCTGAGCAGTTGGGGACGCAGTTGAAGTTGAGTACGACATATCATCCACAAACTGATGGACAGAGCGAGAGGACAATTCAGACGTTAGAAGATATGTTGAGATCTTGCGTCATGGATTTCAAGGGTAGTTGGGATGATCATCTACCATTAGTAGAGTTTGCGTATAACAACCAGAATTGGTGCAGCAAACATTGGATATAGTAAAGTTAATAAGAATGCGTCTCATAGACGCTCAAGACTGGCAGAAGAAGTATGCAGACTTACATCGAGAAAATAAGGAGTTTGAGGTAGACTCGTACGTATTTCTAAAGGTATCTCCCTGGAAAAGAAAGATACATTTTGGAGAGAAAGGGAAATTAAGTCCAAGGTTTATAGGACCTTTTGAAGTATTAAAACGGGTAGGCTAGGCAGCTTATATGATAGCATTACCTCCAGACTTAGAACGAATACATAACGTATTTCACGTATCTGTGTTGCATCCTTACAAACCAGACTATAAACATGTAATAGATTTTGAGCCTATTCAAATCGAGAAGGACTTAACATACGAAGAGATGCCGATTCAAATCATCGATAGAAAAGAGCAAGTTCTGCGAAACAAGGTCATATCGTCGGTAAAGGTGTTATGGAAGAACCACGATGCCGAAGAAGCAATGTGGGAATTGGAAGAAAAGATAAAGAAGGATTACCCTCATTTGGTTGCGTAATGTAAGGCGAGATTCTGGGGACAGAATCTTTATAAGGGGGGAAGAATGTAACGACCGAGAAATTTGGATCCTTTGTAAAATACTTGAAAGAATTAAATAATGAATAAAATAATATTATTTATTAATTAAATACGTATGAATAGGATGTATATCATTTTATAATCTAGAGACGTCGGATCATCGTAGTATTTTAACTACGTGAAGGAATTAAGGTGTTTGAATTTCCAAGACGAAAAAAAAATCTTTCCGAGAAATTTTCTGAAAACACTATTCACCGTTTTCCGCTCGGGAATTATTTTTGAACTTCCGAGAAATACGTAACATTATAATATCAATGGAAGATGGATTATGTAATAATTATTCAAGTATGGAAAACGCAATATTTCGCATGCGGACTTAATATTAAGAACGTTAAGAATTAAAGTTTAATGAAATGAATTGTGGAATCTTGTATGTATTGCAAATCCACTAAGCTTTAAGGGGCAAGTATGTGAGACCCCAGATTTTATGAATAAATATTTAATTTTCTTGAATTATATTTTTTTGAATATTATGGTATTGATTTGATATAATGTTATAGTTGTGGATAATATTTATAAATTTTGCAAAGTACGCAAGTTGTTATATAATATTCAATTGGTCGGGGAATATTAGTTTTAACAGGGAATATTCGTACAACGGCACAATCATTGGTGGACCCCACAACGGAATTATTGTTGGATTGAGAAAATGACAAAAATACTTTATGAAACTAAAGGCGGAGGTGTTACCGTTAAAACTGTTGAACTACCCCAGTAGTAAAAAGTACGATGTCTACGCGTAGTTATGCAAAAGAAGGCACCGGTATTGATTATTGATACTTACGTGAGAAGTCACTCAGTTATACTCAATTATTGCTACAGTAATTGTTGCATCATATCTTTCATATTATTGATTCAATAATTATTACAATGTCATCTGCATTATATGATATATTATTAAATCAATAATTGAGAAGGCAGAGTTATTCATATTATTATTTGCAATATTAACAATGTCTAGAAGTTCTGTCAAGGAGAGGTTTGGTCACCTAATTGCGCGCCAATAAGGAGAAATCTTTATCGGAAAGCCCCCACTTTCCTAGGAACAACCTGGTTGTTAAATATTGTGAATTATAATATTAATGATGAATAAGTTCGTGTTGATTAAAGATAAATTTTATAGTTTCATTGTGTTGGACTTATTTGTGTTAGTATAATTGATGTCTGGAGGATATATTGTTCAATTGGGTATTCGGGACACTGTTCGTGTCGGAGTTACTATTCACGAGTTACTATTCATGAGTTACTATTCACGAGTTACTATTCACCCAGTTACTATTCACTCTAGTATTGTGCATTTGGGTATTTGGGTACAATATTATTCCATGAGGAGATGTGCTAATTTTTCAAACCGTTGGTTGAAGATATAATAATAAGTTAATATGGACCGCTGGTGGAGTTATAATAGTAAATCAATATGGATCGTTGGTTTAAAGTTTTAATAGTAAATCAGTATGGACCGTTGTTTTAAGTTTTAATAGTAAACCAATATGGACCGTCAGATTTAATAGTATATCAATCACGGGATAGTTCATGAATTAGTTACTATTCATTCCATTTTCCTATAAATAGAAGCTCATTCCTTCATTATTTCTTACAATTCTTTGAAACTCTCTAGAGAGAAACTATAGAGAAAGAAGAAAAGTATTTTGTTACTTCACTTTTCCAATATCCAATTTCTTCTAAGGTAGGGAATATTATTTGTTATACCCGTAAGGGTTATTATTTCTTTTGTATTCATGAAGAGAACTTACATTATTATATTCTTTATTATTACATTGGAATAACTTTTGTATACTGTGAATACCCTATACTTGGTGAAATTCTTCTAATATTCCGTTCTTTATTATTACAGCCGGAATATCTTCATGCAATGCGTTACGCCTGTTCACGTTACATTATTTATTATTACGTAAGAATATCACATGCGTATGTTTATGCTTGGGACTGGTTCCATTATTTATTATTACGTCGAAATATATCATGCGTGCGTTTACATGGGACCTAGATTCCATCCTTTATTATTACATTGGAATATCCTTTACGTATGCTTTTCTGTGGGACCGATTCTGTTATTTATTATTCTATTGGAATAACCTGTCTGTGTGGTCTATCGCATGCATGGTGATTTCTTTTGTTATTCCATTCTTTATTATACTCAGTTGGTTAAAACTTTGACTTCTATACTCCATGAAATTTGTGGAATATCCTTGATATTTGCGCTTCATCCAGTATCTTTTCATGGAAATATTCTTCTGAGCATTCTTGAATCTTACTCTACAAAACAGTATCATGTTGACAATTTGGACGTTATCAGTTCCTAGATAAATTAATTCTTGAACTTGTTTTATTAAATTTTTATATCATTGTCATCATCCTCATGTTTATATTTTGTTGAAAGTCATCTGTGGCCTGTAGTGCATAGATGGACTTGGTATGATTATGACCAGGGATTATTCGGTGTAATCATTATCGTAATGTTACAAATGATGTGGAAAAAGTCCTCATTGGCCCGTAGTGCATTGATGGACAGTTTTTAGTATGATTATGGCTATGGATTCTCTTTGGCCGTAGTGCAAAGATGAAGTGTATTATGGCATGATAAGGACCGTTGATGAAAACATGATTATCTTTAGCCATAGTGCATGGATAATTCATGGTCGTGATACTAAAGAATATCCTTGGCCGTAGTGCAGGGGTGATTCGACGATGTGGATTATTTATTAAGCTGAGTTCCAGCGATAAAAGTGATGAAAAACCTTTTAAATCATAAAAGATAGTAGATTTCATTCTCTACTTGACTCTTTTAATGGATTGCTTGTTCTGCTGCAGTTAAACTTGATATTTATTATATTTTATCAGTTTAACATTGTTGAAGGCTAACGATAAATTATTCTGCATTATCTTAGTCATAATATTTCTTCTTTGGGCTAGTTGAGCTCACCCTTTCTTTTCTTTGTTCTCTTGAGAAATGAGAAGCGTAATTTGGGACTAGTCGGGGGAGCAGTGATGGTCCTAGATGGTGCATTAGTAGTCCTCACTATTACGTGAAATAGTATGATAATAATTGTATTGAGGACTCCTTTTGAGTTTGTATACTATTTAGTAGACAATATTTGTATTCAAACTCACAGTTTATGTTTTCTCGTATTGTACACGACAGTTGTATTACTAAGTTGTATTTGAATTGTGTACCATGTGTCTGGCGACTCAAGATGGGTGATGTATGTGACGCCCCCAAAATAGGTATACAACACCCATTCTGAGTCGTCAAAATACATGGTACAGAAACAACTACAACTTTATTAATACAACATAAAAACTGTGAGTTTAAATACAAATATTGTCATCTAGACAATATCCACACTCAAATAAGTCCTCATTATAATTATTAATACACTATTTTACAGAATAGTGAGGACTACTAGAACAACTTCTAAAACCATCATTCCACACCCTGACTAGTACTCACTACATTCTCACCTCCTAAGAAGAAAAATGGAACAACAAGGAAAATGGTGAGCTCAACTAGCCCAGTAAAGAATATTATGACTAAGATAACATAGAACAAATTATCGTTAGTCTTCAACGAGGAAAAAATCTAATAGAATACAACAGAACAACGGTTTTAAATCAATCTTCGCGGTGAAATAATAATTCATTAGAAGAGTTAAGTAGAGAATGCAAACTACTATCTTATATATGAATTTAAAAGTTCATCGTCGATATTTTATCCTGTAACATCAATCAATATATATCAGAATTAAATATTTATCTTTGCACTCTGAGCCAAAGATATTCATCGATTAGTCGTATTCATCTAAACTTTTGTTCATCTTGCACTTCTGCCAAATATATTCATCAGAAATCATTAATCTTTACACTACAGGCCATAGATATTCAATTATATTATCATTTAGGACGGAGGATGATGACAATATTTTAAAGAAAACGAATCCAATGAAACAAAAGAATAAATATTAAGGATTCGTATTTCAGCTATTTCATGTCCAAAAATACCTCATAAATAATTATAGTGGAGTAAAATTCAAGAATGATCAAAACATGGATACAATCAAAGCTAGTATCCATAATAGATATTTTGGACGAAAAACGAAAATTTAATTTTTCTGTGAATAGTGTCGTATTCATGAATAGTGTCGTATACGTGAATAGTGTCGTATACGTGAATAGTAACTCTGACACTAAAAGATAGAAATTTCATAAAAAAAATCATCATGCTTTGTGAATAGTACTCGTGAATAGTAACTCGTGAATAGTAACTCGTGAATAGTAACTCATGAATAGTAACTCATGAATAGTAACCCCGACATGAAAAAGTTCCAAATTTGATAAAAAGTTTCAACCAATATTTCGGCATAATGATGTTGAAGAAATAATATCATTTTTAAAAAAAATAATATCCCTTACCTTGTAAAGACAGTACTTCTAGTTGAAACACCGGATATAAGCTATGACTTGAACTTACACCGTATAGCAACACTCAAAGTATTAAAATACTCACAAGAATACGCTCAAAATATCGAGAGAGAAAGAGAGAGAAAACTTCAGTTTCTGGTGTGCTTTTCAATTCTAACCTAAGCACCCTATTTATAGGAAAATGCTTAAAACACCAAAACATAAAATTTAATAAATTATTAATATAATATATATTAAATTCCTCATACTCGACCATCGACCATACGAATTGAAATGACTAATAATGACAAAAACAAAAAAAACGTTTTTTGTTATTAAAATTAATTAAAACTTTCAAAATCAATTATTTAGGAATTTGAACTTCAATAATTCATAATAAATAGCCCTTTTATTAGAAAATTCGAATCTTGCAATTTCTTATAGGAAATTCAATTCTCTACAACTTTTGCGAAGAAAGTTTTTCCAAATTCCAAGCAGAAATTGGCCAAGAAATCCATAAGCAGACGATTTTACAATTTATAATCAAATTTCGATCAAGACATGGGCCCCTGAGACATGTTTAACATGTTTTAAACAACTTTTGCAAAAAAATACTCTTCCTCCTCATATACTCATATATCCCACATTCATTGTAAAAATATCATCATTATTAAATTAAAATAATATAATAAAATATTATTTTATCGGAAAAGTTAAAATATCAATTTTTAACAATTGTCACTTTAAAAATTTTCTCCATCTATATCCACATAAAATCAATATTTCCTCATCATATAAATCAATAATTAATTATTCACAAATAATATTACTGAGAATCACAAGATCTTGTGACGGTAGTTCCAGGAAGGGGATTTCGATAAGAATTTTTCCACTTCTTGGCCGCAATTAGGTGACCAAACCTCTTCTTAGGCAGAACTTTCTAGACATTGCCAATAATATTTTCTAATAATATTATTAGGATAATATGAGTTATTGCTTCGATAATGGAAAATCTTTGTGTAGTGACAATTATTGAAACAACGATAATATAAAATATCAAAGCGCAATTATTGAATCAATAAAATAAAATCTTTGAATTAATTATAACAATTATTGAGTAGTGTCTTCTTATGTAAGAATCAATAATTGGTGCAATACCTTATGCTATAATGCAACAACGCCAGCGTATTCTTGTGTTTTAAACACGGGTATTCAACGGTGTTACTTGGTAACAACTACTGGCAATTATTTATAAACAACTTATACTTGTCATTTTCGTCATCCAATCGTTTTTCCGTTATGGGGCCCACACAAAATTTGCATCGTAAATACGAATATTCCCTGACAGCAAGAATATTCCACGACCAAACGAATATTCTCCGACAACAATGAGTATTTTATAACCACCTGCTTATTTTAAAATATTTGCGCATTTTACCCATAACTAACCACATTAATCAATTCAACCCTTACAATTTCAAAATAATAAATAGAGGAAATTAAATTTCATTTATAAAAAGTTGGGGTCATACAACCTTCCCTTCTTATGAAATTTTGTCCTCGAAATTGACATACGTACCTGGTGTTTCGAAAAGGTGAGGATACCTCTTTTTCATCTCTGATTCTGACTCCCAGGTCATTTCTTCAATAGCATGGTTTCTCCACAAAACCTTAACTTGTGGTATAACCTTAGTGCGTAAGACATGCTCTTTCCTATCCAAGATCTTGACAAGTACCTCCTCGTATGTTAAATCTTCAGCTATCTCGTCTGGTTCTAAGTCAATAATGTGGTTTGGGTCCTTCACATATTTACGAAGCACAGATATGTGAAAAATGTTATGAACACGAGACATGCTTGGAGGTAACGCGAGTCTATAGGCCACATTTCCTACTCTTTCAAGAATCTGAAATGGACCAATAAATCATGGATTGAGCTTTCCTCTCTTCCCGAATCTTGTAACTCCCTTCCATGGAGCCCACGCTTGACAATACATGATCCCCGATACTAAATTCCACGTCCTTTCGATGAAGATCCGCATAACTCTTTTATGTCGATCCCGTGTCGTTTGTATACGTTGTCGAATCATTTGGATCTTTTTCGTAGTCATACGTACCAACTCGGGTCCCAACAATGTTGCTTCACCCACCTCATCCCAACATATTGGAGAGCGACACTTTCGTCCATACAATGCTTCGAATGGAGCCACACCTATACTTGTCTGATAACTGTTGTTGTAGGAAAATTCCACCAATGGTAAATACTTATCCCAACTCCCTTTGAAATCGAGGACACAATGTCTTAATAGATCTTCAAGAGTTTGAATAGTCCTCTCTGATTGTCCGTCCGTTTGAGGATGGTATGCCGAACTAAATTGTAAATCCGTGCCCATAGCTTTTTGCAAGCTAACCCAAAATCTTGAAGTGAATCTTGGGTCACGATCCGAAACTATGGATACTGGCATGCCATGCAATCTTACAATCTCATTTACGTACATACTAGCAAGATGTTCAAGGGAATAAGTCTCACGTATAGGCAAGAAATGGGCTGACTTGGTTAATCTATCAACAATAACCCAAATCGCATCTATGCCTTGAGAAACCTTGGGAAGACCCGTAACGAAATCCATAGTAATGTGTTCCCACTTCCATTTTAGAATCTCAAGTGGTTGAAATGGACCCTTTGGTACTTGATGCTCCGCCTTTACACGTTGACAAGTTAAACACATCGAGATAAACTTTGCAATCTCTCTCTTCATATTGTTCCACCAAAATGTATGTCGAAGATCACGATACATTTTGGTACTTCCAGGATGGATTGCAAATGGTGTATTATGTGCCTCCATCATGATCTTGTACTTCAAATCAGAATCATTAGGAACACAAACTCTGGAATGGACTCGAAGTATTCCTTCTTCATAGATTCTTGCTTCTAGAATAGCACCTTCTTGTACTTTCTTCTTCATAATCATCAGCTCTGGGTCTGTGGCTTGAGCAACTTTAACTTTCTCGATTAAAGTTGGTTCTATACGTATACTTGACATCATTGCATGGGTCCCTGGAGTCTTGAATTCTATCTTCATCTTTTGTAAATCACACAAAATGGACCTTTATTTTAACAACATCGCATTTGTTCTCGCGTATGATCTTCTACTCAATGCGTCAGCTACCACATTCGCTTTTCCAGGATGGTATTGAATAGTGTGGTCGTAATCTTTCAATAGCTCGAGCCAACGTCATTGTCGTATGTTGAGTTCTTTTTTAGTGAAGAAATATTTGAGGCTTTTATGGTCTGAATATATTTCCACTTTCTCCCCATATAGATAGTGCCTCTAGATCTTTAGCGCGAAAACGACTGCTGCCAACTCTAGATCATGAGTAGTATAATTCCTCTCATATTCTTTAAGTTGTCGCGAGGCATAGGCTATGACTTTCCCACGTTGCATGAGAACACATCCTAACCCTTTGCACGAAGCATTTGTAGATAACAAATCCATCCGTACGGATGGTATTGTCGAGCAGTGCGAAATGAGTCTCCTCTTTTGATCTTGGAAACTCTTCTCGCATTCCTCGCTCCATACGAATTTTTTATCTTTACGAGTTAGCTGAGTTAACGGAGTAGCGATTCTAGAAAATCCTTCCACAAATCTCCGATAATAACCAGCTAAGCCCAAAAAGCTACGTACTTCGGTCACCAATTTTGGTTGTTCCCAAATTTGTATTGCTTCAATCTTCGTCGGGTCAACAGATACTCCATGTTTTGAAACCACGTGCCCAAGGAATGCTACTTTCTCAAGCGAACTCGCATTTCTTGACTTGGTATATAGCTTGTTATTATCACGAAGCCTTTGTAGTACCGACTTCAAATGGTGCTCATGATCTTCACGGCTTTTGGAATATATGAGGATGTCATCAATAAAGACAACAACGAATCGATCCAAATAATCCTTGAATACTCGGTTCATCATATCCATGAAAGCCGCAGAGAGCATTAGTCAATCAAAGGACATGACTAGGAATTCATAATGCCGTCACCAAGTTTTGAAGGCGTCTTGAATATCCTCGGTTTTAACCTTGGTGATGATATCCGAACAAAGATCAATTTTGAAAAGAATTGTGCTCCTTGCAGAATTGGTCAAACAGTCATCAATGCGAGGTAGCGGATCTATTCTTCATAGTGACATGGTTTAATTCCCGGTAATCGATACAAAGTTGTATACTCCCGTCTTTCTTCTTTATAAATAAAGCAGGAGCACCCCAAGGAGATGTACTAGGGCAGAATGAAATCGATGTCCAACAACTCTCGTAGTTGGACCTTTAACTCCTAAAGTTCAATAGGAGCCATTCGATATGGGGTTTTAGAAATGGGCTTTGTATGCGAGTTCAAGGTCAATAAAGAATTCAACTTCTAGTTACGGGGTAGATCGGGAAGTTCTTGAGAAATCGTCGGAAATTCTCTAACAATGTAAATATTATTCAAATCTGACGTGTTTTTGTTCAAGTCTGTGACATGGGCTAAGAAAGCTTGACATCCGTTTTTTAATAAACGAATAGCTTTATGGCTTGATATGACAGTGATTGACTTTAATGGTTTAGTTGCTTGAATTCGAACAACAGGTTGATTAGGAATATGAAAACTAATAACCTTACGAAAATAATCAATTTTGGCATGATGAGTAGTTAACAAATCTGTGACGCCCCCAAAATAGGTATACATCACCCATTCTGAGTTGTCAATACATGGTACAGAAACAACTACAACTTTATTATTACAACAATAAAAGCGTGAGTTTAAATACAAATATTATCTTCTAGACAATATTTATACTCAAATAAATCCTCATCACATTTATTGATACATTATTTTACAAAATGGTGAGGACTACTAAACAATCCTTTCTAAAACCTTCATTCCATACCCCAGAGCTTCGTACTCGCTATATTCTCGCCTCACGAGAAGAATGGAACAAAAAAAGGAAAAGGGTGAGCTCAACTAGCTCGATAAAGAATATTATGACTAAGATAATATACAACAAATTATCGTTAGTCTTCAACGAGGAAAAATCGATAGAATCTGATAGACAACAAGTTTCGAGATCAATATTCGCAGCGGAAATAATAATTCATAGAAGAGTTACGAGAGAATGAAATCTACTATAATCTATGAATTTAACGGTCCATCATCAAAATTTTATCCACCGTAACATCAATCAATATTCATCTCAAATCAAACATTCATCTTTGCACTACGAGGCCAAAGATATTCATCGATCGGTCATGTTCATCTCAACACTGTTCATCTTTTACTACTGTGCCAAAGATATTCATCGATTAGTCGTGTTCATTTAAACACTGTTCATCTTTGCACCTTTCTGAGGCCAAAGATATTCTTGAAATCATTCATCTTTGCACTCTACGGGCGCCAAAGATATTCAATAATATCATCATTTAAGGCGAGGATGATGAAAAATATTTTTAAGAAGCGAATCCGGTGAAACAAAATGACAAGGATTAAGGATTAAGGATTAGTACTTTGTTTTATCCATGTCAACAATACCTCAAAAATAATCATAGTGGTGTAAAATTCAAGAATGATCAAAACATGGATACAATCAAAGCTAGTATCCGAATAGATATTTTGAATGAAAAGAAGAAATTTTATTTTTCGATGAATAGTGCCAGTATACGTGAATAGTGCTTGGTATCGTGAATAGTCTTGAGTATCG
Organism: Panax quinquefolius; assembly: GCA_020205615.1. Classification (NCBI taxonomy): domain Eukaryota; kingdom Viridiplantae; phylum Streptophyta; class Magnoliopsida; order Apiales; family Araliaceae; genus Panax; species Panax quinquefolius. The sequence goes on along the minus strand of CM035172.1, from coordinate 98,987,502 downwards.
TGAATAGTGCCGAGTATCGTGAATAGTAACTCGACACCAAAAGATAGAAATTCCACAAAAAAAACATTTTCACGCTTCATGAATAGTACTCGTGAATAGTAACTTCGTGAATAGTAACTCATGAATAGTAACTTCGTGAATAGTAACTCATGAATAGTAACCCATGAATAGTAACCCCGAAGCATGAAAAAAGTTCCAAATTTGATAAAAAGTTCCAACCAATATTTGAAGATAATGATATTGAAGAAATAATATCATCCGAAAAGAAAATAACATCCTTACCTCAAAGAATCGATTTGCCGGAAGGAAAGGTCAAGTGAGTGATCTTTGAATGAAACTTGTACTAAATGAAAGAACTCTCAAAGTATCTAAATACTCACAAAATACGCTCGATAATATAGAGAGAAAGAGAAAACTTTGTTTACGGTGTGATTTTCAATTCTAACAGCCCTCTATTTATAGGAAAATGTTAGCCCGTACAAAGCAGACTTGACACCGCTACACGATGGCTTTACACGCTACTATTGCCACCCACCACATTTGAAATAAAATTCAGCACATTTCTTCACCAACCACAAGTGGGGCCCACTCAATTCTAGAATTTTCCACCAAAATCAATTATAAACCTAATTTTGAATCAGGCACCTCTTAAAATTCACAACAAATCATTCGTGCATTTTAACGGTTCAAAATTTGTGGACATATACTCAACTTATGTATGTATAACATACCCAAAAATTACCACAATCAGCGGTGGGATTAAAAATTATAACCCCATAATATATCAAAACCCCCGATTTAATTTTAATACCTCAATACGGTAAAATCTTGATAAAACACCTCAACAATAATTTCTTCATTTATAACCACATAAATAAATCCATCATTTATATCCACATAAAATAAATATTTCTTTATCATATGAATCGATAATTAATTATTCACAAATAATATTACGAGAATCCAATTATAATGACGGTAGTTCAGGAAGAGGGGCTTTCAGATAAGGATTTCTCCTTCTTGGCGCAATTAGGTGACCAAACCTCTCCTCGATGAGAACTTTCTAGACATTGCCAATAATGCTATCTAATAATATTATTCAAATAATATGAATTATTGATCCGATAATGGAGATATAATGCGGTGACAATTATTGAACAACAATAATATAAAATATCAACGCAGCAATTATTGAATCAATAAATAAAATATTGAGCGGTAACTCTTTGTGAAAATTATTGAGTAGTGCCTTCTTACGTAAGGATCGATAATTCAACAATCTTGTGCAATACTGCAGGTGATTTCTTTTGTGCAACCACGCGTATTCTTGTATTTTAACCAGCGGTATTTCAACGGTCTTACTTGGTAACAACTACACCAAGTTATTTTTAACCAACTTATATTTGTCGTTTTCTTCATCCAATCGCTTTTCGTTATGGGGCCCACATGGTCGCTTGGTCGTCATGCGAATATTCCCAAACGATCTGAATATTCCACGACCAAACGAATATTCCCAGACAAAATGAATATTTTATAACCACTTGCTTATTTTGAAATATTTGCGTATTTAACCCTTAACTATCCACATTAATCAAATCAACCCTTACTATTTCAAAATAATAAATAAAGGAAATTCTTTTTATTTAAAAAAAATTAGGGGTCTTACAAAATCAATCCTAAAATCACATCAAAAGTAAATATCTTTAAAGAGATAAGGTCAACAGGTAATGTGATGGTGCCAACTTGGATCAAACAAGATTTATAAACAGTGGATGCGATGAAAGTTTCTCCTAACGGAGTCTCCACAGATAAATCAAAGTCTAATTTCTCCGGAGTCAAGTTTAAACATTGAGCACAAACAGGAGAGATAAATTAACGGGTAGCACCAGTATCAAGTAATGTATAAACTTCGCATGAATTTATGATTAGCTTACCCGTGATCACTTCGTTTGGGTTCCTCGCATGCTGACCAGTCATGACAAACGCTCTTCCAGGAACCGTTGACATTGACTTTTCTAGGAATGACCTTTTGAGTCACCATCCCATTGGACTTGGTTTTAGCTCTGGTCTGATCTCGAGCGATATGTCCTTCCTTTCCACGGTAATAACATACCTTAAACTGTTGTGGGCAATTTGGGCTGATATGTCCTTCTTTTCTGCACTTATAGCATATGACCGGTAGTCGTTCTCCTCCCTTGGAACCGATTCTTTCTACGATCTTTGACGTCTTCACATTGTCATTGTTGAATCTCCTCTTTTAAAATCTCCCCGAAAGGTCGCTTCTTCTATTTTCATGGCCACGATTACCACGGAGTGGTTCGCTTTTAATGCGAATGTTTTCCTCCCATTTGGTTTTCATTACTGACGAGATGCCGCCACCCAGGGTATGATACAGTTGCGGTCCCTTGGTTGAACGTACTCGCTATCTCGCTCTAATAATTGAGCAATGTTGACAACATCTGAATATAAAGAAAATTTATGAGAGATAAGATATTGCCGAATCTCGGGTTTTAAACCTCTCAGAAACATCCTCGTCATTCGTTCCTCATTCTCTACCAAATGAGGTGCAAACCTAGATAACTCTGCGAACTTCGCCTCATATTGGGACACCGTCATGTTGTTTTTTTCTAGTCTAATAAACTCTACCTCCTTCATATAGCGAATACTTTCAGGAAAGTATATTTTGTTGAAAAATTTCTGAAACGTTTCCCAAGACATGCTGAGTGCGGCAGGCTGGGTCCGTTTCACAGACTCCCACCAGTAGTCTACCTCGCCACGGAACATAAAGGTGGCGAATGGAACCTTTTGTTCCTCCGTGCATCCCAAAACATCGAATATCTTGGCAATTTGCTTGACCCACGTTTCCGCCATGATCGGATCCGGTTTTCCCTTAAATTACGGTGGTCCTGACTCTTTGAACTACTTGGTTGTGTGAAAGCAATGGCGTTGCTATCATTTCCACCGTATTACGTACACGAGTCTCCTAAATGCGGTTTTGCATGAGCTGCAAAAAGCTCCTAAACATCCATCGTTCATAAATCGCGCTTCGGTGGTGTTGTTTACGGGAGGAATATTGCCTTCTATTGCACGTTCCCCTGGGTGGTGATTAAAGGTGTTTCCACGGGCTCATTAACTCCACCGTTAATATTCTCAGCTACCATTCTTAAATACTGCCATAAAACAAGGGTTAATTAAATAAATTAACATATCACATATTAACCATATACTTCAACTGACCAACAAATAAGCTTAGGTATGACACACTAGCGAAGGATTACTCATCTCTCCCCTCCCTAGTACTATTCCCCGATCTCCGCCAGAGACCATATCCCTAAGCTCTGATACCAACTGTGACGCCCCCAAAATAGGTATACAACACCCATTCTAAGTCTTCAAAATACATGGTACAGAAACAACTACAACTTTATTAATACAACATAAAAACTATGAGTTTAAATACAAATATTGTCATCTAGACAATATCCACACTAAAATAAGTCCTCATTACAATTAATAATACACTATTTTACAGAATGGTGAGGACTACTAGAACCACTTCTAAAACCATCATTCCACACCCCGACTAGTACTCGCTATATTCTCGCCTCCTGAGAAGAAAAATGGAACAACAAGGAAAAGGGTGAGCTCAACTAGCCCAGTAAAGAATATTATGACTAAGATAACATAGAACAAATTATCGTTAGTCTTCAACAGGAAAAATCTAATAGAATACAATAGATAACCGGTTTTAAATCAATCTTCACAAAGAAAATAATAATTCATTAGAAGAGTTAAGTAGAGAATGCAAACTACTATCTTCTATATATGAATTTAAAAGTTCATCGTCGATATTTTATCCTGTAACAACATCAATCAATATATATCCGAATTAAATATTTATCTTTTACTTCAAGCAAAGATATTCATCAGTTGGTCATGTTCATCTAAACACATGTTCATCTTTGCACTACGGGCCAAAGATATTCATCAGAAATCATTAATCTTTGCACTACAAGCCAAAGATATTCAATTATAAGCTTTGGGATGACTAGTATGGACGATTGCTAGAAGTTGTCGTTCTCAAATATTGGGGTCATAATAAGTTAGTTTACTTCAATTGTCATTGGTTTGATGTTGAGAATGAAGTTAGAGTAGATAAAAATTCAGGACTAGTGACTGTTAATTAATGTTAAGTCAAAATTAAACTTAAACGAACCTTTTATTTTAGCAAGTCAAGTAACACAGGTGTACTACACACGGAGTGTTAAGACTTCTGCAAGTCTATGGTATGTTGTTATAACTACCAAAACTATAATAACTCGATATTTTCTATATAATTAAATCAAAAAATTTGCGTATAATTTTTTTATTTATTTTAAGGATGAGGATCTGTACAAGATAAAGCTTATGTAATTATGTAATAAATAAAAATATATTTATTACATGAATATTTACAAATAATTTTATTTTAGAATTATTGATTATTATAAAGTATACTCTTATAATAATTAATTTTATAGTAGAAATGTTTTTATTAATTATTTTCCATGAAAATATGATTTTATATTATATAAATAATATATGAAATGGTTATTAGAATTATTATAATAATTATTTTATTTTATGTTATGAATTTAATTTATATTAATTAAGTTAATTATTTTAACTTAATTAATAAAGGTATATATATCAGATAAATCAGATATAGAATTCAAACCCTAATTTTGGATTTTTATCAAGGAATGAGAATAATAATATTATATTATTATTTGTTAGTGTTATAAATATGTATGCTATGTGTGTAAGGTTAATTCGGGGAACAGTTTTATTATAACCTGCAAAACCCTAATTTTACTGACAAACAATAGTTTTGAAGTCAAATGAGACTTTAAAATCTGTCTAGTGATGATGTTATGTGGTATATGATATGTATTATTAGAATTTAATTTTTAAGTGGGAAAACCATAATTAGTAATTTAAAACCCTATTTTCTAAAATTAGAAACCTTAAATAATAATTAGCTAATTGTTAGATGGAAACCCTAATTTGAAACTCCATTATAAGTTCAACAAGAATGTTTTGTAATTGTATTATCATGATTAATGATAAGAATTATGGAATTTAAAAGTTAATTAGGAAAACCCTAATTTTTGAAACCCTAAATAATATTTATAAACCCTAATCTTCTATACAAACCCTAATTTGCTAATTGGATAACCCTAATTGCAAAATTAGAATGTTTAATGTTAATTAGTGGAACTAAACCTAATTAACAAGTTTTTATTAATTGAAAACCTAAACTATATTAAGAAACCCTAATTTGCAAAAATTAGAAACTAATATTATTTTTATTTTTGTGCAAACCCTAATTAGTAATTTTAAAAACTTAATTACTAATTGTAAACCCTAATTGCTAGATTAGCAAGGTTAATTATAATTAGTATATAAAACCCTAATGATCATGAGTAATGTAATTAGAAACGCTACTTACAAATTGTTAACCCTAATTACAATTTTTTTTAAAACTAAAATTTTATTTTTACAAACCCTAAATTGCTAATTATTGGTCCTAATGATAATTAGTGAATTTCTAATCTAGAGTTCATGTTCTATGAGATTAAGAAAATAAGCATGATTAAGAAACCCTAATTACATTTTTAGGAAACTAAAATATTACATTTTTAAACCCTAAATTAGAAATCCTTCAATTTTGTGCTAAATCTTAGGGTTAAACCCTAAGGGTTTGCTATGTTACAAAAAATGCAATTAAATTGAAAAGTCAAATGACAAACATACCCCTCTTGCATTATTTTGAGATAACTTGTCTATCTTGCCAAAATTGAGTTGTTCAACTACTCCATGACTCACCATTTGACTGAAATACATACAATCAACCATTACATATCAGCTCACACATTGTATACCATTATATATATAGATTGGAGAAAGAAAAAAAATCATTTGCTCACTTATTTTTGCCCAGCTGTCAATCTTGAGCTTCTCTCTCTAAAACCTACGAAATATATATGTATAGAAGTCCCTTAATACAGCCCTACGATCACCAATAACAAATCAGAAACATAGAATCAAGATTTGCTCATGGAAAGGTATAAAGCTAATCTTACAATATGATCTTGAATGATGTGTTAGAAGTTATGTTTGTGTGTTGTAATATGTTCTATGTGGTGTCTATAAGTTATCTGGGTTGGCACATGTTAGATCCATAACATCAAAGTGCTCAAAATTTAAATTTTTCAAAATCTGGAAATTTTTGTTATTGTGTCTGACAATCAAATGTCAGACAATCTAGATCTTTGTATGTTATGTATTTTTGTTGTTTGAAGGTTGATACTTGTAGTATGTCATGTTGTCTTTCTTATGAAAGTGGAATCATTGTTATTGAATGTCTAGATCAAAAGTTATTCATGGTCAAAGGTCGTTGACCGACCATGACTTTTCAAATCTGGGTAACTTAGAATTTTTCCAGACGCCTGACAACGATTTTGCAGGCGCTTGATCTTGCTTCTGTTAAGTGTTATGATCATTTTGTTGTTATATACTTGTAGACTGACATGAGTACTACATATAACTTCCTTTATATTACCCAGATACGTAACAGAATTGAATTTAGAGATGGTCAAACTAGATGCAAAGATCATGAGAACCGTTTTCTAGGTAACCCAGAAAATGCTTGAGCAATGTCTCTGATAGGGTTTGACCGTTCCTGATCCGGCGATTGTATTGTTTTTATGTTGGTTTTATGTATTATATCTCTACTCTTATATGTTGTTGACATACTAAAACCTTTAAATCACAAAAACAGTTCATGTGTTGCAAGTTATGAAGATCATAAGTTGCCAACTCGGAATGTTCTTCATTTCTGGAAATCCCAGAAATGAAGAACAGCTTCGAAGCCCAGATCTCTCTGATTTCTTATGTTATGGCCATAGAACATGATTAGGATTGTAGTATTACATTCATACAACACCAACACTTTAGACAAATCAGAATCTTATCGAACATGCATTTATGGGTGGTCAAACAACCTACCCTGCAAACTGCCATGAATTTCTGGTTTTGGCCAAGAACAACTCAAGAATACCTATAGCGACGGTTCTCTCGCTATAGGGCCCTTTAGCGACAAATATTTTTGGAAATTAATTATTTTAATTAAATAAATAGAAAAAAAATAGTTTTAAATTATTAAAAATGCATAATAAATTAATTTAACGTCAAAAAATTAGTTTTTAATTATTTTGAATATATTTCATAAATATTTAATATTTTGGAATATTAAAACTATTTAATTTATTTAATTATAATATTAAATAAATTATTAAAAATTATTTTTAATACATGAAAAATCATTTAAAATTATATTATGGTATAAGAAAATAATTTAAGTTATTTTTGATAACTTTTAATATTTTGTGATGAATTTTATTAATTAATTAATATTGATGATAATTAAGTTATTTATTAAATATATTAAATAAATTATGAAAAATAGAATTAATGATTTAAAATTATAGAAAAATGATTTAAAGGTTATAAAAGTATTTTAAGTTATAAATATAACTTTTGATATTTTGTTATGAAAAATATTAATATTTTAATATTAATGATATTAGATTTATTTAGTAATTATATTAAATAAATTAGTTTAAAAATGATTTTAATATTAGAAAAATCATTTTAAATGAAAATAAATAGTTTAAAAATATTTTAAGTTATAAAATATAAATTTCAATATTTAAAGGTAACTTTCATTAATTAATTACTATTAATGATATTAGAATTATTTAATAATCATATTAAATAAAAATGATTTTAATATTATAAAATCATTTAAAATGAAAATAAAATGTTTAAAGATATTTTAAGTTATAAAATATAACTTTTAATATTTAAAGGATAATTTCATTAATAATTTAATATTAATAATTATTAATTTAATATTAATGATATTAAATTTATTTAATAATTATATTAAATAAATAGTTTTAAAATGGTTTTATTACTTTAAAAATCATTTAAAAAGGATATAAATGAATTAAAAAAATTTGAGTTATAATTAAAGACTTTTAATATTTTGAAAAATAATACATTAATAATTGAATATTAATGGTAATTATTTAAAATGATTTCAATTGTTTTAAAATCATTTAAAGGTAATATTAATACTTTAAAAGTATTTTGAGTTATTATAAATAACTTTAATATTTGGCAATGATTTCATTAATAGTTTAATATTATTTAAATATTAATGATAATAGAATTGTTTAATATTTAAATCATTTAATAATGATTATGATGTTTGAAAATTCATGATCAATTATAATAAATGTTTTAAAAATTATTATAAGTCATTTAAAAATAATATGACTGATACTTACAGATTGGAATTATAGGATAGAGTCTTAGACTCGATAATTACCTGATAAAGTCGTTGGTACACCGACATATTTCAGAAATTGATCTGGACTTAGATATTTTGACTGTATTAATGTTTGTTTGTAATTCAATTGTAACAATCCAAATTTTTAATTAAATATTTAAATATTTATTGAATTATATAACTATTTAATGGTTGTGTTTATCGTTGAATAAGTATTTGTTTAATTGATTTGATGTGATTTGATTATTTATTTGTTTAATAAATAATTAATGAGTTAAGGAAAGTAATTATTTTGAAATACTAATCTAATTTAATTTAATAATTAAGTTAGAGAGTTTATAATGATTAAATAAATTATTATATTATGCAATGGATTGTTATTAGAAGTAATTAAATTAAGTATGAAAACTTACTTAAATAAAGTGTGACAAATAACTATGTTATAAGGAGTTATTAAAATAAATTAAAGTAGTTTAATTTGATTTGTGTCAAACAAGACTTATTGGTATTAAGTGTTTAACTTTTAAATGGTTTTTACCAAACAAAGTCCTACTGACTTTTGGATTTTGAAATTTAAATTATTAATAAATAAAATATATATATTTATAAGTTATCGTTTATAGCCGATGTCGATTATTAGGCTTATTATGGCCATAACTTAGTTCTTGTGTTTCTGATCGAGTTATCGGTTGGGTTTTGAGTTTACGTCTTATTGTTAAACTTGAGTCTAAGAAAAAGTTATCTCGCTAAAAGAAGGGTTCGAGAGATTTTGAGAGAGTGCGAGAAAGAGAATGACAAGAAATTTGAGTTCTTCAAGCTATTATAAGAGTTTAGCACAAATTTCTTAACAACAAAAGGTATATCTACATGACCTTAATACTAGATACATATAATTTATATGTCTCTGTATTTCTTTTTCCTTTGAGTAGAAGGTTTTTACAAAATTCTTGTAAAACTATGTTTTTGTAATTGTTATCTTGGCGTATATAGATATGTGATTGTATGTGTAGTATGCTTATAAGATTTCATGTTAATTACGTGTTAAAGAAAAGGAAGTTGAATTACGGTGAACATATATGTATAAAGCGTGGTTTGCTTGAGTAACAAATATTATACTTGCATTGTATGATAATCATGAAATTGAAGCTGTGATTATATGAATTGGGTAAGAATTTAATAGAATATAGTTAGAATAAATCAAATTGTTTTATAACTATGATTACAGTGCTCACTTTGTTAACAAATGTTAACAATGGAGTTTTGGGTTTAAACTATGGTTTCAAGGATTTAAATTATTATTTAACTGTTTTAAATTGGTATATGTATGATAAGTAAATGTTTATGAGTAATCCTTATAAGTTTTACGTCTTAATTTTGATGTTAGCAGTAGTAATTAGTCCAAAATTTAGTTATTCTGTTCTTCATGGTTGGATTCTACAAGTTTCGGCGCCCCAGCGCCAAAAATGGAGCCCCAGCGCTAAAATTCGCGCCCCAACGCTAAAATTGAGTCGGACAGTTTTGGCCTCCTATAGTAAAACGACCATAACTTTCTCATACGAACTCCGATTGAGTTAATTCAAGATGATCCGGAACGAGGACGAATAGACCTACAACTTTCATGCTTTAATGTTTTTAATTTGAGGTCTATAACAGTAGTCAAAATGGTCATCTTTAGGACTATTGTGTTTTTGGGGGCAATCAGAGGGCGTCGGGCATGCACATATGCATGTGTAGTGCTCCTGACGATAAAAGATGATGTCCTAAGTTACAAAACATGTATGTTAGTAAATATAATGATGCTTAACATTAATAAATAATATATTAGATAAGTTATAGAATCATAGTAATCATACACAAGAGAGGCAAATCAAGGAGTGTGACGATTAAGCGTCAAGCGCCGTGCCAAGTGTTAATGAACTTAAAAAGTGTTTCAATTCAATTGAAATGAATATTATAGGATATGAAATGGGTTTAATATAAAACCAATAAGTAGTCCTAGCAAGACTTAAGCACTTGAATGAACTTGATTATGAAATATAGTGAGATATAAGTTGAAAGTTAACACTGATCTAATTGAACATTGTGTGCTAATTAATAGGAAAGATTATGAGATGTGGAGTAGAGTTTACATTACAATTACTATGTGTTGTTATGTGACTAATAGTTGATGTGTATGATTATATAATTGTGTAGGACACGTGAAGTGCGAGATAAGCGTAAATTTGTTAATCTATTATTGGTAAACAACGATCGAAAGGCAAGTCTTTCGGTTCCTATTTTCTCGTGGATTTGATGGTATTTTTAAATTGCATGATATGTTATACATGATGAAATCATGAAATGTTAAAGTCAATATATGACTGCATTTTTTTGGCTAAGTAATGATGATTGAGTAAGGAACTCAATCTTTATATTTGCAATGTGAATTAAAAGCATGTATGCCATGTTACTTTAATGAGATGTATATCGAGCATGTTATTATGTGCTATGTGATGCATGAAAACCTGTTAGACTTTCTTTGGTCATTTGTCGAGCTCACTCTTGCAAATAACCACTTTTGCGAGTCAAGAATTTAAGGTAAAGATATGTTCTAAGTGAGTTATAGAGATCTATATTCACGAAGATTACTTATGTTTTTTATGAAATGTATTTCATATTTTGAGCGTAACATGTTGTTGAATTGTAAGTTGAGCTATCCAATGTATATGGATATTTAGTTATGATGTAAGACTTTGTATAGTCATTTTGTTGTAACGATTCATGATATAAGATTGAATCAAAGAGATGTAATGTAAAGGTTGCGATTCAGGGCAAGAAAGAGGGAAATGTATAAAAGTTTTAAATATTCCGCAATTTTATTAAGTTTAACATCGAATAATGATGTAAGGATAGATTAAAGTTGTATTGGTAACGATCGAGAAGGAGAATATTATTGTATGAACTTTGGGGTCGTTACATCAATGATTATTGAATATATGTGACAATGTGATTAGGTTATGTGCTGACTGCAATAAGCAATACTATATGTTATAGCATGTTATTCTAATCGATCAAATAGGTTGCTATAGAAAAGATAAATCTAAGTTGCGTATTGTAAGCAGTAGATCAGGCAAGTATCCTACCTTTGCATTTCCTTTATGCAATGGACATGAGTAAGAAGATTCAGAATTATATTATTATTGTACTAGATTACTAACCCTGTTGTCGTATATATTATATTCGATCATTGTTTATCAACATGATATTATATTATATAACTCATACATATATTCTGTTTGTTAATTTTGAAATATGGTTATACAAGTGTCCTCACTTGGATAATCATTGTATTCAATCACATGTTGATATATATATATATATATATATATATATACGTCTAAGCTATTTGACCAGCTAGACACGGATTTCGAAATATCGTTGTATATGATAAAACCTTTTTGTATCCAATCAAATTATTTTGGTTCAGATTCTAGACTAAGTATGAACATCCCGATCAAGGAAAAACTTTTATGCACCCAAGGCGGACAGAGTGAATGATAATATCGTTCTTGCAATATAATATTGATCAATATAGGGTCCATGAGATGTACACCCTCGTGCCCGTAAGTTATGACGATTTGCATATGAAGTTTTGTCTAACCTTATCGAAAAATTTAAAACAATGTTCATAGTATGTCACTTAAACCCCCTTTATAGTCAATAAGTAGTTTCAAAAATTTGAGATAGAATTGTTATGTTATTATTATCGGTTCAGTTTACTTCACAACTATAAATTCGTTGTAGAAGTGATGTACAAAGAAAACATTTATGTGACGCCCCCAAAATTAGGTATACATCACCCATCTTGGGTCGTCAGATACATGGTACAGAATTCAAATACAACTTACTAATACAACTGTCGTATACAATACGACAAAACATAAACTGTGAGTTTGAATATAATTATTGTCTACTAGAGATTATACAAACTCAAAAGGATTCCTCATTACAATTATTATCACACTATTTCACAAAATAGTGAGGACTACTAATGCTATCCTCGGACCATCACTCCGTTCCCCAGGCTGCGTCCCGACTATATTCTCATTTCACGAAGAAAACGGTGAAAGAAAGGTGAGCTCAACTAGCCCGATGAAATATTATGACTAAGATAATGCAGAATAAATTATCATTAGTCTCCAACAATGTTAAAGTGATAAAATATAATAGACATCAAGTTTAACTACAGTGGAACAAGTAATCTATTAAAAGAGTAAAGTAGAGAATGAAATCTACTATCTTTTATGATTTAAAAAGTTTTTCATCACTTTTATCGCTGAGACTTAGCTCAATAAATAATCCACATCATTAAATCATCCTTGCACTACAGGCCAAAGATATTCTTTAGTATCACGACCACGAATTATCCATGAACTACGGGCCAAAGATAATCGTGTTTTCATCAACGGTCCTGATCATGCCATAAAACAATTCATCTTTTTACCCTTGGTCAAGAGAATCCATAGCCATAATCATACCAAAAGCATCCATCAATACTTTCTACGGGCCAATGAGGACTTTTTTTCACATCATTTGTAACATTATGGTCATGAATATACCGAATAATCCTGGTCATAATCATACCAAGTCCAACTATACACTGAACAGCCACAGATGACTTTCAACATAATATAAACATGAGGATGATGACAATGATATAAGAATTGATAAAACAAGTTCAAGAATTAATTTGTCCAGAACCGATAACGTCAAATTGTCAATATGATCTTGCTTTGTAGAGTAAAATTCAAGAATGCTCGGAAGAATATTTCCACGAAAAAAAATTTGGATGAAGCGCAAATATCAAGGATATTCCACTAATTTCATGGAGTATATAAGTTAAAATTTTAATCAACTGAGTATAATAAGAATGGAATAACAAAAGATATCACCATGTATGCGATTACTTGCATGAGGCGGTTATTTCAACAGAATAATAATAACGGAACTGGTCGGTGAAATTACACCCCGCGAAAGGATGTTCCAAACGAATAATAAATGATGGAACCAGTCAGAAAGCAGTATAACATGCGATGGATATTCAGCGAGAATAATAAAGACAGAATAGTAGAAGAATGTCACCAAGTAAAGGGTGGCAGTGTATATCTGAGTTATTCAATGAGAACAATAAAGAAATGGAATAATGAAGTTCTCTTCTTGAATACAAAAGAATAATATCCCTTACTAGTAAAATAATACTTGATATAAGAGTAGTGAAGTAGCGGAAAACTTTTCTTCTATCTCTATAGTCTCTCTCTATAGTTTTCTCTCTAGAGTTCAATTGAATTCGTAAGAAAATAATGAAGGAATGAGCTTTATTTATACTGAAAATGGAATGCATAAGTAACTAATCCATGAGCGGTCTAGATTGATTTACTTTAATCGACGGTCCATATTTAAAGAAAAATCTTTTAAATAAAATATAATATATTCTATTTATATAAAAAGATTTTTACTATGCAAACACTATGCATAATAAAATATAATATATTCTATTTATAGAATAACTTTAATAAAGTATTATGTTTTATATAAAAAGATTTTACTATGCAAAACACTATACATAATAGAATATAATATATTCTATTTATAGAATAACTTTAATAAAGTATTACATTTTATATAAAAGATGTTTCTATTTTATTACGTTAATAATACTGAATAAAACAAAACTTCTAAATCAACAATAATTGAATCAAATAATGAGATACTATGCGTGAACTATTGTAGCAATAATTGAACAAAAGCGAGTGACTTCTCACATAAATATCAATAATCAATCACAGGTAAGCTGCTCTATGCAACAACACGTATTCTTGTACTTTTACTACTGAGTAGTTCAACAAGAGTATCAGCGGTAAAACTTCCGCCGTTATTTTTAATAAAATATTTTTGTCATTTTCTCAATCCAAACAATAATTTCGATGTAGGGTCCATTGATGATTGTGTCGTCATACTGAATATTCTTGTTTTAAAGCGAATATTCCCCGACCAATCGAATATAATATGACAACTTGCATACTTTTGCAAAATTTATAAATATTACCCACAACTATAACATTATCTCAAATTCACACCATAATATAAAAAAATTATTTTGAAAGAAACTTAATTCTTTATTCATAAAATCGGGGTTTCACAATCTCCCTCCTTATGGAATTTCGCCCTCAAAATTTACGTGACGTATGCACGGTATCTTAGAAGCGGTGAGGATACCTTGACTTTATTTTAGATTCCAACTCTTGAGGTATAACCCTTGAGTGTTGGATACGATTCTTCTTATCCAAGATTTTAACACGAGATCTCATACATTAAATCATCCGCTATCTCTTCCGATTCTAAATTAATAATGTGGTTCGGGTCATCCACAAATTTACATAACATTGATACGTTAAAAACGTTATGAGCACGTGACATACTTGGCGGTAAAACGAGTCTATAAGCCACAGTTCCTATTCAATCGAGGATTTCAAATGGGCCAATTAAATCAAGGGTTGAGATTTCCTCTCTTCAGCAACTCTTGCTTCTAGAATAACGCCCTCTTGAACCTTCTTCTTCATATTCATCAGATTCGGGTATGTAGCTTGAGCGTCTTTAACTTTATCGATTAAAGTCGATTTTACTTGTATATTCGTTATCTTCACGTGGGTCCCTAGAGTCTTTAACTCTATCTTCATCATTTGCAAGTTATGAAATGAGTCTTTGTGTTAACAACATCGCACTTTAACGCATATCGATCTTCTACTCTACACGTCAGCTACCACGTTCGCTCTTCCACGATGATATTGAATAGTATGATCGTAATCTTCAACAGTTCGAGTCAACGTCTTTAGCGCATGTTACGTTCGTTTTAGTTGAAGAAATATTTAAGGGTTTAAGAAATGGGTTTTGTACTGGGGTCAATATAAAATTCGACTTCACGCTCTAAGGGTAGGCTAAGAAATCTTCAAGAATACGTCAAAAAATTTATTAACGATAGAAATATCATTCAAAACTGTTACTCTCATCCAAGACTTGGATAGTACGTCACATTGATACCAACTGTGACTTCTATCCCTTAACCTAGATAGCACCTCACAATGATACCTATCAACTTGTCATCGTCATTCACGACGTCGCCTATAGAAAGTCTAGCTTCGGTGCATTCCACACAAGAATGTCATCAACAAAAGGATCGGGGCTCTTTACTTATGGCTTGATATGACAATGATTGACTTTAGTGGTTTGGTTACTTTGAATTCGCATAACAGGTTGGTTAGGAGTATGAAATCTAACAACCTTACAAAAAAAAAACATGATGAGTAGTTAACCAATCGATTCCTAAAATCACATCAAAGGCAAGTATTTTCAAAGAGATAAGATCGACAGGTAACGTGAAAGTGTTGATTTGAATCAAACAAGATTTATAAATAGTGGAGGTAACGAAGGTTTCTCCCAACTGAGTTTAAACAGATATATCAAAGTCTAACTTCTCCGGAGTTAACTTCAAACATTGAACAAAACTAGGTGAAATAAAAAAGTGAGTAGAACCGGTATCTAACACGGTATAGATTTTGTAAGAGCTTATGATTAACTTACCCGTGATAATTTTATTGGGTTCCTCGTCACGAGAAAAAAACGCTCTCTCTTAAACTACTCGGCTTTGGCTTATGCGGGACATCCTTTGGCATCACTATCCGGTTGGACTTGACTTCACCATACGACAAAATCGAGCTAGGTGACCTTCTCTTATAATTAAAACACGCTTTGGATTGTTGCGTACAGTTTGGACGGATATGCCCCTCTTATCCGTATTTGAAACATCTGATAGATGGGCGTTCTTCTTCCTTTGAAATGGGTGCTGGTGTCGACGTCTTCACAACATTGTTGAACCTTCTCTTCTTAAAATGTCCATTCTTATTATCTTGGCCATGATTACCACCGAAATAGTTACCATTCTTGGCATGATAATATCCCCACGATGGTTATCGTTGTTAGATACCGAATTGCCTGCCGGTATGATTATTATCGTGTTGTTGGTCGTTGCATTTTGGTTGTGCTGACTCATTCTCGCGCTCCAATAACTGAGCCCTATTCACAACATCTAAATATAAACAAAGTTTGTGAGAAATGAGGTATTGATGTATATCGGGTTTCAAACCTCGCAAAAACATTCGCGACATTCGTTCCTCATTATCAACCAAATGGGATGCAAACCAGGATAACTCCGTAAACTTAGCCTCGTACTGCGACACGATCATATTGTTTTGCTCTAGCTTGATGAATTCTACCTCCTTCATGTGACGAATACTTTCAGGAAAGTACTTGTCGTTGAATAATTCTTGGAACTTCTCCCAAGACATCTTGAGTGCGTCAGGCTGGGTACGTTTTACAGATTCCCACCAATGATCTCCTTCTTCACGCAACATAAAGGTGGCGAATGGAACCTTTTGCTCCTCTGAGCATTCCAAGACATCAAATATCTTGGTAATCTGCTTTATCCATGTCTCGCCTTAAGTGGTTCTGGCTTTCCCAAAAACTCCCGTGGTCCCAGCTCCTTGAAGCTGCTTAGCGGTGACCAATAGTGGAGTTACCATTGTTTCCACTGCATTATGGGATGAGCCGCCTTCACCCGTTGTTGCATGAATTGCTCCTTAAAGCGCTTAGCGGTGACCGTCAAGAGTTATCGATATTTCTACTGCATTTTGGATGAGGCGCTTTCTCCTGTTGTTGCATGAATTTCATAAAGCCTCGACCATCCCATCATTCACCATTTCATCGGTGTTATTGTTTTCATGAGGAGTATTGTCCTCTGGTTGCACATTATCCTGATTATTGATCTATTGAGACTCAACGGTCTCCTGTGCTCCATTGATAATCTCAACATTCTCGGATGCCATTTTCAAACACTGCCGCAAAACAAGGGTTAATTAGCATATCACATATTATCCCTATACTTTGACCGACCAAATAAACTTAGGTAGGTCATACTAGCGAAGGAATTCCCCGTCTCTCCCCTCCTAGTTCTTATCTCACAACTTAGTCAGGGATCATATCCCTAAGCTTTGATACCAACTGTGACGCCCCCAAAATTAGGTATACATCACCCATCTTGGGTCATCAGATACATGGTGCGTAATTCAAATACAACTTACTAATCTTTGTGGGTGTACAATCGACAAAAACATAAAGCTGTGAGTTTGAATACGATTTATTGTCTACTAGAGATTATACAAACTCAAAAGGAGTCCTCATTACAATTATTATCACACTATTTCACAAAATAGTGAGGACTACTAATGCTATCCTCTGGACCATCACTCCGTTCCCCGACTCGTCCCAGCTATATTCTCATTTCCTGAAGAGAACAGTGAAAGAAAGGGTGAGCTCAACTAGCCCAGTAAGAAATATTATGACTAAGATAATGCAGAATAAATTATCATTAGTCTCAAACAATGTTAAACTGATAAAATATAATAGACATCAAGTTTAACTGCAGCGGAACAAGCAATCTATTAAATGAGTCAAGTAGAGAATGAAATCTACTATCTTTTATGATTTAAAAAGTTTTTCATCACTTTTATCATTTGAGACTCATTTCGATAAATAATCCACATCATTAAATCATCCCCCTTTCTGAGGCCGAGGATATTCTTTAGTATCACGACCACGAATTATCCATGCACTACGGGCCAAAGATAATCGTGTTTTCATCAATGGTCCTGATCATGCCATAAAACAATTCATCTTTTTACCCTTGGCCGAAGAGAATCCATAGCCATAATCATACCAAAAACTGTCCATCAATGCACTACGGGCCAATGAGGACTTTTTTCACATCATTTGTAACATTATGGTCATGATTATACCGAATAATCCCTGGTCATAATCATACCAAATCCATCTATGCACTACAGGCCACAGATGACTTTCAACATAATATAAACATGAGGATGATGACAATGATATAAGAATTCAATAAAACAAGTTCAAGAATTAATTTGTCCAGGAACCAATAACGTCCAAATTGTCGACATGATCTTTGCTTTGCTTTGTAGAGTAAAATTCAAGAATGCTCGGAAGAATATTTCCACGAAAAGATCTTTGGATGAAGCGCAAATATCGAGGATATTCCACTAATTTCATGGAGTATAGAAGTCAAAATTTTAATCGGTTGAGTATAATACCGAATGGAATAACAAAAGATATCACCATGCATGCGATTACTTCGCATTGGCGGTTATTTCAACAAAAATAATAATAACGGAACGGTCGGTGAAATTCACACCAAGCGGGATGTTCCAACATAATAATAAATGTAGAATAATAAATGATGGAACCGGTCAAATTGTATAGCATGCAGACGGGATATTAAGCAGAATAATAAAGACAAAATAATAGAAGAATGTCACCAAGTATAGGGTAGCTCAGCGTATCTGAGTTATTCAAGCGAACAATAAAGAAATGGAATAATGAAGTTCTCTTCTTGAATACAAAAGAATAATATCCCTTACTTAGTAAAATAATACTTAATATAAGAGTAGTGAAGTAGCGAGAAAACTTTTCTTCTATCTCTCTATAGTCTCTCTATAGTTTCTCTCTACAGAGTTCGATTGAATTCGTAAGAAAATAATGAAAGAATGAGCTTCTATTTATAGCAAAATGGAATGCATAGTAACTAATCCATGAGCGGTCCAGATTGATTTACTTTAATCGACGGTCCATATTTAAAGAAAAATCTTTTAAATAAAATATAATATATTCTATTTATATAAAAAAGATTTTTACTATGCAAACACTATCGGGCACTATGCAAACATTATGCATAATAAAATATAATATATTCTATTTATAGAATAACTTTAATAAAGTATTACATTTTATATAAAAAGATTTTACTATACAAAAACACTATCGTAATAGAATATAATATATTCTATTTATAGAATAACTTTAATAAAGTATTACATTTTATATAAAAGATGTTTCTATTTTATTACGTTAATAATAATGAATAAAACAAAACTTCTAAATCAACAATAATTGAATCAAATAATGTGAGATATCTTATACGTAACTATTGTAGCAATAATTGAACAAAACTAAGTAACTTCTCACATAAATATCGATAATCAATACTGAGTGTGCTACTATATAACAGCGTGTATTCTTTGATTTTTTTTACTACAAGTAGTTCAACAAGTATCAACAATAAAACTTTCGCCGTTATTTTTAATAAAATATTTTTTCCTTTTCTCAATCAAATGATAATTTCGTTGTGTGAGGTCCCACCGATGATTGTGTATTGATCATATGAATATTTCTGTTTAAAAGCGAATATTCCAGACCAATCGAATATAATATGACAACTTGCATACTTTGCAAAATTTATAAATATTACCCACAACTATAACATTATCTCAAATTCACACCATAATATAAAAAAAAAATTATTTCGAGAAACTTAATTCTTTATTCATAAAATCTGGGGTTTCACAATTTATTTCTTTCAGCTAATTATATTTCTAATTGTTATTACTTGTTGGGCACCCAAATGCTCATTCTTGCTTTAAATTAAATGTTTTCAGCTAAGCATGATCAACCTGAAGGTTCAGACAAAACAAGTGAAAAGGAAAGCAAACAGAATATGTTTAATGGTATCTTTTGTAATAGTTAGACAATATATAGACAGTGATATGTATTATATATCATGTAAAGAATATCGTAAAGGTTACGTACTTGGGATTAGACTCTGATAAATGTACGTTACGTTTGATATTTATATTATTGTTATTATTATTAGTATTATTTCTGCTCATACAAATGGTATCGTAAAGCACCGAGTTCGAGTTTCAAGTACCTGAATTTGGGGCATTACAGCATGGTATCAGAGCTTAGGGTTAAAAACCTTAGGTGGGCTAGACCTTAGGCTATAACCCTGGAATAGAGGGAAACGTTGAAAATATAAATAACTCATTTAGAGTTTAAAAGGAGATGAATTGAATAAATTCATCGTTAAACAAAATAAAAGATAACTTGTATAAAATTATTATTTGTTGTGTGTATATACTATACGTGCTAATTAGGATAATTTAGGTGTGTAGATGTTATGTGAAAAAATAATTAGAATACCCTCAGATTGTAAAGAAGGAGTCGATCTCCATAACCGAGCCAATATCAAAGTCAATAGCTGAAATAGAGGCTCAGATTGAAAGCTACCTCAATGAGGTGGTTGTTTTGAAAAAGTTTAGTACCGGACCCTGAAACGATAGTATAACTGATAGGTAAAGTATAGTTAAAGAATATGTGGTCAATGTCGAGTTCTTAAACTCATATGTTTGTGATGAGTTCTTAAACTCATGATATGTAGTAAGTTTGACGAACTAGGTATAGTTAAGTGTA
This sequence comes from Panax quinquefolius, assembly GCA_020205615.1. Taxonomy (NCBI): domain Eukaryota; kingdom Viridiplantae; phylum Streptophyta; class Magnoliopsida; order Apiales; family Araliaceae; genus Panax; species Panax quinquefolius. Next base: position 98,966,684 of record CM035172.1, on the reverse strand, counting down.
AATGGATTATCGAGGATAATGGGAATATATAGAATACGAAGCAATTGATCTTTAGTGAAGGCGTAAGAAATAAGTAGTATTAGTATTACTTGAATAAGTATTATTTTATGTTGTGTATATGATAGGTATGTATGTATAAGGTAATATTTTTAACTTTTGTATAAGTTGTGGCAGCGATTCCTGACTTGTGTGTCACAAAGGAATAACTGAGGTTTAAAGCGGTATGTGATATGTATGTCAAGTGCTAGTAATATGAGACTATGTGGGATTAATGAAATAAGTTGGTATAAAGATAGTAATTATTTATCTGAACACTGGTTAATACGGTAAACTGAGTTTACGAAATCTAAAATTTTGAGTACATGACTATTTGAATAGAAAATTTTGCGTTATATGTTAAGCGTATACAATAAGGCTTAGAATGTAAGTTAATAAAGAATAATTTATGATAATACCACCAAGACAAAAATGAAACGGAGCATAAAGTGAAAGACTGTCCAAGAAGGAGAAGGGATGCAAGGAATGCGAATACGAGGAAAGGCAGCAGGGCATTGGCGACAACAGGACCAACATCAACAATCAAACCAATTAAATAAACCACAAGCGTTTTCAAAATGACCGTTCAAGAAACTGTAGAAGCCGAGGATGCAACTCCAGGTATTATTCAAACAAATTTTATTTTCTTATATATTATTTTCTTATATATGGTAAATTATTTTATAAAGTATTTTGAAGGAGGAATTTGAGTTCTTTTAGAAATCAAATTTCTGTTTAAACAGATAGACAAGCTTTATGTGAATAGTTAAAGATCAGTTCGATCAAAGATGATCGAGATCTAATTGCAATGAATGTGTATGTTATGTAACCCTGGTATGTATAGGTTTTAAAATGGTGATTCCAGGGACGAAATCTTTATAAGGGAGGGTGAATGTAATAACCCGATATTTTCTATATAATTAAATCAAATATTTTATGTATAATTTTTTAATTTTATTTTAAGGATGAGGATGTATACAAGATAAAGCTTATGTAATTATGTAATAAATAAAAATATATTTATTACATGAATATTTACAAATAATTTTATTTTTAGAATTATTGATTATTATAAAGTATATTCTTATAATAATTAATTTTATAGTAGAAATGTTTTTATTAATTATTTTCCATGAAAATATGATTTTATATTATATAAATAATATATGAAATGGTTATTAGAATTATTATAATAATTATTTTATTTTATGTTATGAATTTAATTTATATTAATTAAGTTAATTATTTTAACTTAATTAATAAAGGTATATATATGGATAAATCAGATATGGAATCCAAATCCTAATTTTGAATTTTTATCAAGGAATGAGAATAATTATATTATATTATTAATTGTTAGTGTTATAAATATGTATGTTATGTGTGTAAGGTTAATCTGGGAACAATTTTATTATAACCTGCAAAACCCTAGTTTTACTGACAAACAATAGTTTTGAAGTCAAATGAGACTTTAAAATCTGTCTAGTGATGATGTTATGTGGTATATGATATGTATTATTAGAATTTAATTTTTAATTGGGAAAACCCTAATTATTATTTGGAAAACTCTAATCAGTAATTTAAAACCCTATTTTCTAAAATTAGAAACCTTAAATAATAATTAGCTAATTGCTAGATGGAAACCCTAATTTGAAACTCTATTAAGAGTTCGAGAATGTTTTGTAATTGTATTATCATGATTAATGATAAGAATTATGGAATTTAAAAGTTAATTAGGAAAACCCTAATTTTTGAAACCCTAAATAATATTTATAAACCCTAATCTTCTATACAAACCCTAATTTGCTAATTGGATAACCCTAATTGCAAAATTAGAATGTTTAATATTAATTAGTGAAACTAAACCTAATTAACAAGTTCTTATTATTTGAAAACCTAAACTATATTAAGAAACCCTAATTTGCAAAAAATTAGAAACTAATATTATTTTTATTTTTGTGCAAACCACAATTAGTAATTTTAAAAACTTAATTACTAATTGTAAACCCTAATTGCTAGATTAGCAAGGTTAATTATAATTAGTATATAAAACCCTAATGATCATGAGTAATGTAATTAGAAACCCTAATTACAAATTGTTAACCCTAATTACAATTTTTTTTGAAACTAAAATTTTATTTTTACAAACCCTAAATTGCTAATTATAGGTCCTAATGATAATTAGTGAATCTATAATCTAGAGTTCATGTTCTATGAGATTAAGAAATTAAGCATGATTAAGAAACCCTAAATTAGAAATCCTTCAGAAACTAAAATATTACATTTTTAAACCCTAAATTAGAAATCCTTCAATTTTATGTTAAACCTTAGGGTTAAACCCTAAGGGTTTGTTATGTTACAAAAAATGCCATTAAATTGAAAAACCAAATGACAAACATACCCCTCTTACATTATTTTGAGATAACTTGTCTATCTTGCCAAAATTGAGTTGTTCAACTACTCCATGAATCACCATTTGACTGAAATACATACAATCAGCCATTACATATCAGCCCTCACATTGTATACCATTATATATATAGATTGGAGAGAAAAAAATCATTTTCTCACTTATTTTTGCCCAACTCTCAACCTTGAGCTTCTCTCTCTAAAACCTATGAAATATATATGTATATCAGTCCCTTAATACAGCCCCACGATCACCAATAACAAATCAAAAATACAGAATCAAGATTTGCTCATAGAAAGGTATAAAGATAATCTTACAATCTGATCTTGAATGATGTGTTAAAAGTTATGTGTGTGTGTTGTAATATGTTCTATGTAGTGTCTATAAGTGATCTGGGTTGGCACATGTTAGATCCATAACATCAAAGTGCTCGAAATTTAAGTTTTTCAAAATCTAGAAATTTTTGTTCTTTGTTTCTGACAGTCAAATGTCAGACAATCTAGATCTTTGTATGTTATGTATTTTTGTTGTTTGAAGGTTGATACTTATAGTATGTCATGTTGACTTTCTTATGAAAGTGGAATCACTGTTATTGAATGTCTAGATCGAAAGTTATTCATGGTCAAAGGTCGTTGACCGACCATGAATTTTCAAATCTAGGTAACCCAGAATTTTTCCAGACGCCTGACAACGATTTTGCATGCGCTTGATCTTGCTTCTGTTAAGTGTTATTATCATTTTGTTGTTATATACTTGTAGACTGACATGACTACTACATATACCTTCCTTTATATTACCCAGATACGTAACAGAATTGAATTTAGAGATGGTCAAACTAGATGCAAAGATCATGAGAACCGTTTTCTGGGTAACCCAGAAAACGCTTGAGCAATGTCTCTGACAGGGTTTGACCGTTCCTGATCCGGCGATTGTGTTGTTTTTATGTTGGTTTTATGTATTATATCTCTACTCTTACATGTTGTTACATACTGAAACCTTTAAATCACAAAAACAGTTCATGTGTTCCAAGTTATGAAGATCATAAGTTGCCAACTCGGACTGTTCTTCATTTCTGGAAAACCCAGAAATGAAGAACAGCTTCTGACAAGGTTTTCTGAAGCCCAGATCTCTCTGATTTCTTATGTTATGGCCATAGAACGTGATTAGGATTGTAGTATTACATGCATACTACAACACGAACACTTTAGACAAATCAGAAGCTTATCGAACATGCATTTATGGGTGGTCAAACCACCTACCCTACAAACTGCCATGAATTTATGGGTTTGGCCAAGAACAACTCAAGAACACCTATAGCGACAATTTTGTCGCTATAGGGCCCTTTAGCGACAAATATTTTTGGAAATTAATTATTTTAATTAAATAAATAGAAAAAAATAGTTTTAAATTATTAAAAATACATAATAAATTATTAAAAATTATTTTAAAGTCAGAAAAATAGTTTTTAATTATTTTGAATATATTTCATAAATATTTAATATTTTTGAAATATTAAAAGTATTTAATTTATTTAATTATAATATTAAATAAATTATTTAAAATGATTTTTAATAGATGAAAAATCATTTAAAATTATATTATGGTATAAGAAAATAATTGAAGTTATTTTTGATAACTTTTAATATTTTGTGATGAATTTCATTAATTAATTAATATTAATGGTAATTAAGTTATTTATTGAATATATTTAATAAATTATGAAAAATAGAATTAATGATTTTAAAATTATAGAAAAATGATTTAAAGGTTATAAAAGTATTTTAAGTTATAAATATAACTTTTGATATTTTATCATGAAAAATATTAATATTTTAATATTAATGATATTAGATTTATTTAATAATTATATTAAATAAATTAGTTTAAAAATGATTTTAATATTAGAAAAATCATTTTAAATGAAAATAAATAGTTTAAAAATATTTTAAGTTATAAAATATAACTTTCAATATTTAAAGGTAAATTTCATTAATTAATTACTATTAATGATATTAGAATTATTTAATAATCATATTAAATAAAATGATTTTGATATTATAAAAATAAGTTAAAATGAAAATAAAGTGTTTAAAGATATTTTAAGTTATAAAATATAACTTTTAATATTTAAAGGATAATTTCATTAATAATTTAATTTAATGATTATTAATTTAATATTAATGATATTAAAATTATTTAATAATTATATTAAATAAATAGTTTTAAAATGGTTTTATTACTTTAAAATCATTTAAAAATGGATATAAATGAATTAAAAATATTTTGAGTTATAATTAAAGACTTTTAATATTTTGAAAAATAATACATTAATAATTAAATATTAATGGTAATTATTTAAAAATGATTTCAATTGTTTTAAAAATCATTTAAAGGTAATATTAATACTTTAAAAGTATTTTGAGTTATTATAAATAACTTTAATATTTGGCAATGGTTTCATTAATAGTTTAATATTAATTAAATATTAATGATAATAGAATTGTTTAATATTTAAATTATTTAATAATGATTCCGATGTTTGAAAATTCATGATAAATTATAATAAATGTTTTAAAAATTATTATAAGTCATTTAAAAATAATATGACTGATACTTACAGATGTGGAATTACAGGATAGTGTCTTAGACTCAATAATTACTCGATAAAGCCGTCGGTACACCGGCATGTTTCAGAAATTGATCTGGACTTAGATATTTTGACTGTATTAATGTTTGTTTGTAATTCAATGACTGGTGAATATGTGTGACAATGTGATTAGGTTATGTGCTGACTGCAATAAGTAGTACTATGTGTTATAGTATGTTATTCTAATCGATCAAATGATCTTATTAATGATAGGTTGCTATATAAAAGATAAATCTAAGTTGCATATTATAAGTAGCAGACCAGGCAAGTATCCTACCTTTGCATTTCCTTTATGCAATGGACATGAGTAAGAGGATTCAGAATTATATTATTATTGTACTAGATTATTAACCCTATTGTCGTATATATTATATTCGATCATTGTTTATCAACATGCACTACACCAAAAATGGCCTCTAGCAAGGAAATTTTGTGAAGGAATTTATTCCTTCACATGAAGAGTTGTTTAGCGAAGGAACAGTGAAGGAAAAAAGTATAGTGACAATATTATTATTAGCGAAATAAACATCCTTCACAATTTATATTTTTTTCCTCGCAAAATTGGGACGATAGAAAGATTTTTGGAGCCAATTTATGATGAAAATTTGTGAGAAAAAAATCTATTTAGTGAAGGAATTATTACTCACTATATATCATTATTCAAAAGTTTTTTTAAAATTAGTCGCTGTTTTATTCTAATAATTTTTTATAATTAATTATATTAAATATAAATTATAGTATAAATATATTAAATTTTTTATAGTATTAAATTTATTTTTAATAACATTTTTAAATAACTTACAATATCCACTATTTTTTTAATAAATTATAAAGTAAATATCGTTATACCATAGTACCTCTTCCTAATTTTCCCCAAATTAGAAGGGTTTCCACTAGTGAGAGCCAGGAGAAACATAAGAAATTCTTCGTAATCTGAATCCTCTTAGAATAGAAATTCAAAAGAAAGAGGAGAGAATGATGAAAACAAGATTGCTATGGTTCGCATTGGCCTTGGATTCTCAACAGACTACAATTACCCACTTCGTCTTCAAAGATCTCGGTCGATCGCTAAATTTCTCTTGTGACGAATTGAATTTTCATTCATCATTGTCGTAGGAGCTAATGGCCGCATGGGAAAAGATTAGGAGAAACTATCGCTCTAAGCTCTCCTTTGGTTTTGATTCTAAGTAAGGATTTATTGCTTTTGCTTCTTTTTTTTCACCAGTCTTAATCAATCCTCGCTAATTTTTCTGAGGAACTGCAATTATTAATTAATTCTTTGGATTGAATGCCTGAGTCAAAAACTAGAATTGAAGTAGAAACCAACTAGAATTTATTTACCAAGAGGTAAGTTATGTGTTTTTGTTATATTTATAGGAGTTCAGTAAATAATATATATATGATTATCGTAATATTTGCTATGCTTGGTTTATGAAAATCATTTGGTGAAGAAATTAGATGATATGTGGAGTAATAAGGATAAAAATTTATGGCTAAACCATGTTCAAATCCATGTAAATTCTGAGTTTTAGACTATGCATAAATGGTGTTTGATAAAATACCTCAAAGAGGTTAAGATGTTTAAAAACCTAAAAATTTGCATATGATTGGAACCAAGTGGTATGTATATATGAATTAGAATTATAAGATGGCTCGAGTCATATGGTTGGGTTTATGGAAAATAATAATAACTTTTCACTTGACCGCTTAATGATCAACCAAACTAAAAAATATAATATTTATCTTCTCTAGGGTTGAATGTGATTGGTAGTGATTCTTTTAAGCATTATGTAGGAGCAGAAACTTAAGGAATTACCATGTAGAGTTGAGCCGTTGGATTGTAATTTGGTAGTGATTTTTCAAGAGTACAATTAAATAAAGATCTATTAGAGATCTAATGATTTATGCTAACTTGATTATTCATTGTAGCATGTTTCCCGAGCAACCTATGAAACATTTGCTTAAAAGTCGTATGAGACATTCACTAACAATAAACGTTTTAGAAAGCCAAAACTATCACCGACCGATTTCATAATTTGCCATTATCTTTGGTGATGTATGTACTTTTGTTCATGCATAATTACTATAGTAATGTACATGAATCATTGGATTAGGTTGTACTTTGATTAAGAGTAATGAGCTACTTAATTTAAAATCGATTTCAAGACACTTACCAAACCGAGCTCTTTACGGATAAGAACAAAGACTATGTTATTGCAGAGCATCAAACGCTCTTGAGTGCTTCTAGGTGCTCCTTTGTATCGTGGATTGTTCCCACCTTACCAAGAATCTTCTAAAACCTCAAAGTTTGTATCAATAGGATCTCAATTCAAGGTATGTTTTTCCTTTAACACTTATTCAGTTATTTGATCAGATTAGTTTTTAATTTAACACCTACTATTTCTTTCCTGTAATGTACACTATCAGCAACAACACTACTACAAAATACTAAATAGACAACACTTAAACCACAATGTTTTTTATAAAAAAACGTTGTGATATTTTTTTTCATAATGTTTTTTAAAAAAATGTTGTAGATACTTATGAAAAACGTTATGTATTTTATAAAGGCAATTTTTAATTTTAAATAGATAACATTTTTTAAAAAAAAAATGTTATCTATCTACAAAAACACTGAGCAAAAAATAGAAGCAGGAAGCCAAAATTTGAAATTAAAACAAGACTACTTTCTCTCTTATCTCAGTACTTTCTCTGCTCATTTAACCAAAGGAAGCGGGTGCCCTTCTCTCCAACGAACCAAACGGAGAAGATCTTGAGCATTTTTAAAGCTGCAGGATACACGAATAGATTTCTTATGAATAGTTTACATGTGTATATCACGAGATATTTTTGGTTTAGTCTTTCTTTTATTTTTTTTCAAGAGATTTTTTAGTTGACTAACATTGAAATGAGACTTTTGCTAGTGGAAGTTGCTGTTAGGTTTGTAATATTCAAAAACGCAATCAAATTGCATAAAAGTGCGAAAACGTGAAAAATCAGAGTTTAAAAAATTTACAAACCATATACCCGGATCACCATTTATGCATAATTATTAATTAAACGAAAAGATAAAGAATAAAATCATACCCTTGAAGATCGAGCTTCCTCGTACAAGTTCACCTCCAAATCCTTTCGCGTTCAACTTGAATCCACGGGTTTGGTTCCTTCCTTTGATCAACGTTAGCCACCCATATGTTTGGCCTCTGAGGTGATCCACCAAGAAAAATAAAGATTCAAGAAGAAGGGGTATTGGCTCAACCCTAGTTTTCTATCTCTATAGAAAAGGCGTACTCTCCAACAAATTGGAATTATTACGTAGTTGTAAAAAGTCAAACAACCCTCACACCCATAATAAGACTCCTCTTATTTATAGATGTAGGCAACCCATCTTAACAATTAAGGAATTGGGTTTTATTTAATTAATTAAATTCTTTTAATTAATTAAGCTCCCTAATCTTATTAGGGATAATTAATTAAACTCCTTTAACTAATTTTCCTTCCTAATCCAATTAGGAATAAATGAGAGTACTTATATTAAATTAATTTCTAAACTCTTTTAGAAATTAAAATAATAATAATAATAATTGTAATAATATTAATAAGACTCCTCTTATTAATTTATATTTAATATTTCTAAAATATTAAATAATAAATATTAAGCTATTTAATTTATTCTATCACCATAGATTAAATTAAATATACATAATATATTATTACGATTATGCCATTAACTTCTTAAATAATTATTCTTCCTTTTATGGTGTGACCCTTTAGGTTCTCCATATTAAACCAGGTTGTGAATAAATCAATTAGAACAATTCTAATCTTATTTAAATAAATAAATTAAACAATTAATTTATTTAAATAAATAATATTTATTCTCTGATAGGATAAGCCTCCCCTAGCGATCAACGACTTTCCGGATAATATAGATTTCAACATTAATCATAAAAGAACCTTTGAGTAAATAGTTACCAGACAATTCAATCCTTCCACCATACAATGTCCCAATTAAATATAAGACATGGAATTATTGTCAAGTCTTATTTTATTTAATTATATGTATTTCGATCCTTAAATGCACAACTCAAATATTGCAAATTAGAAACTCCTTTCTAATTTTATTACGCTTATAGCCAAGGACTCTTTGGGTTGTCATTTATCGAATCACATAGGACATTCTCTTCTTTTAATAAGTGGTAGATTCTTTATTGATCATACATTATCTCCGTATACAACTTATTATACCCAAGCATACCCTTTGATATAACCTAAGGGTCTTAAGGAATAAGTCAAAGTATAACTCATCATACACAAGATACTATGATGATCTCAAGTCCAAGGATCACTTGTCTTACTATCACTACTGAGAATTCCTATTGTGCAATTAAAACTCCATTAGGTATTCCTTAGCGAGCCAACGTTCGGTGAACTTATTCTCTAATAAGCACCTACATACTTGCTTTAGTGTCTCCACACAAATGATCATGAGATCAATCATCCTCATCCAATGAAAGCAAGCAGCGTATGTACCAATCTATTCGGATTCACTAATCCCCAATTTAGTAATCCAATGATTGGGAACTATTTTAGTTTTAAGCTTTCTAAGAATTTAGATCTCATTAGAATGATCATCATCATTATTCTAAAAGCATTGCTTAAAACTATGGGTTTATCACATATAATAAAACAACATCGTGTAGATAATTAAAAGCCTTTAATAAATTAATACTTTTTATTAATAAATGAATAAGATTGTTACAAAGTATATGCTTTATCATCAAACATGATCGGCTTGTGTTCATATTACTTTCAATCTCCCACTTGCACTAAAAGCCGATCGCCATTGTATCTTATACTCTTCTTCTCTAAGTGGCGATTATCCTGTTGTTGGATAAGCTTTAGTTAATGGATATGTAATGTTGTTCTTGAGAGTCCACCATCTCATAGTGATTTTCCATCTTTCAATGATTCTAATAATCAAATGAAAGTGCCACAACACATGTTTAGATCCAAGATGAGACTTAGGAACTATTCCTAGTTACGTAATGAACTTTTAATCCAAACAATCAACTTGCGACTTCATTTATAGCTATATACTTTGTCTTTATCACTAAACCAAAGAACCTTTTGCTATTTGGAACCTTTCAATTCAACGCACCACTTTATTCAAGGTAACTCTTTACCTTAAAGTGGATTTTTACGTCGTCTTAGTGCGCCTAAAAACTTGAGTGCATTAAGCCCTCTAGTTTTAATTTAGACCCACCACTTAAATATGATCACATCCTTAGTCTTGGGTTAAGCACTTTAAGATGTTTTTCACTAACTCATAGTGAACTTCTCCATAATACGATTTGATCAACATCGGTCTCGTACATTTCATTGCATGCATGATTGTCACTCATGCGACCTCTCTTTTCAGGAGTCTGTGGGGACTATTAAGAGAGATACACTCCATAGCTCATCGACATGAGACATCTCTTGGAGTTTGCCATGCTAAACGACTTTAGCATCAAATGAATATACGTTCCTTGGGTTAAGTCGAGCATCCTCTTAAATCTATCTATATAGATTTATATCCCCAATTAAGATACTCTTCCAAATCATTCATGGAGGAATTTTTAGACAACTTTATCTTTACTGATTGTAGCATTGGTATGTCATTCCTTATCCGTAGTATATCAACATATAGTACTAGGAATGTCACGATGCTCCCACTGACCCTTTTGTTCACACTAGAACTCTTACCTCATCGTATATAAGCTGGATCATCATCATCTATGATGTGTACCTCATCATCATCATCTATGATGAATCCATACCTCCTAGGTATCTTCAAAGATTATTCCGTATTTACAATTAATTTGGCAGGTACAATAAAGTCATCTACTGAGTTCCTCTTATTTAACTTATAGTGTTTTGTGGTTCTTGAACTCTTCAAGATCTATAATCCTCCCACTAGCCCCTTTAATGATAAACACCTTTTGTGACGCCCCCAAAATAGGTATACATCACCCATTCTGAGTTGTCAATACATGGTACAGAAACAACTACAACTTTATTATTACAATAGTAAAACTGTGAGTTTAAATACAAATATTATCTTCTAGACAATATTTATACTCAAATAAATCCTCATCACATTTATTGATACATTATTTTACAAAATGGTGAGGACTACTAAACAATCCTTTCTAAAACCTTCATTCCATACCCAGCTCGTACTATCGCTATATTCTAAGCCTCACGAGAAGAATGGAACAAAAGGAAAAGGGTGAGCTCAACTAGCTCGATAAAGAATATTATGACTAAGATAATATACAACAAATTATCGTTAGTCTTCAACAGGGAAAAATCGATAGAATCTGATGAACAACAAGTTTCGGATCAATATTCGCAATGAAATAATAATTCATAGAAGAGTTACGTAGAGAATGAAATCTACTATAATCTATGAATTTAACAGGTCCATCATCAAAATTTTATCCTGTAACATCAATCAATATTCATCTCAAATCAAACATTCATCTTTGCATTACAGCCAAAGATATTCATCGATCGGTCATGTTCATCTCAACACACATTCATCTTTGCACTACTGAGCCAAAGATATTCATCGATTAGTCATGTTCATTTAAACACTGTTCATCTTTGCACTCTGGGCCAAAGATATTCTTCAGAAATCATTCATCTTTGCACTCTACAGCCGAAGATATTCAATAATATCATCATTTAAGGCGAGGATGATGAAAAATATTTTTAAAAACGAATCCGATTGAAACAAAATGACAAGGATTAAGGATTAAGGATTCAGTACTTTGTTTTATCCATGTCCAACAATACCTCAAAAATAATCATAGTGGTGTAAAATTCAAGAATGATCAAAACATGGATACAATCAAAGCTAGTATCCGAATAGATATTTTGAATGAAAAGAAGAAATTTTATTTTTCGATGAATAGTGCAGATATCGTGAATAGTCTTGCAGATATCGTGAATAAGGTCAGATATCGTGAATAGTGCCAGATATCGTGAATAGTAACTCACACGCAAAGATAGAAATTCCACAAAAAAAACATTTTCACGCTTCATGAATAGTACTCGTGAATAGTAACTCGTGAATAAGTAACTCATGAATAGTAACTCGTGAATAGTAACTCATGAATAGTAACCCATGAATAGTAACCCGGAGCATGAAAAAGTTCCAAATTTGATAAAAGTTCCAACCAATATTTCAAAGATAATGATATTGAAGAAATAATATCATCCGAAAAGAAAATAACATCCCTTACCTCGAAGAATCGAGTACTTCTAAGGAAGGAAGGTCGGAAGTGATCTTTGAATGAAACTTGTACTAAACAAAGAACTCTCAAAGTATCTAAATACTCACAAAATACGCTCGATAATATAGAGAGAGAAAGAGAAAACTTTGTTTACGGTGTGATTTTCAATTCTAACTTAGCCCTCTATTTATAGGAAAATGTTAATGGCCAAGCGGACTTGACCGCTTTACGATGGCTTTACTGCTACTATTGCCACCCACCACATTTGAAATAAAATTCAGCACATTTCTTCACCAACCACAAGTGGGGCCCACTCAATTCTAGAATTTTCCACCAAAATCAATTATAAACCTAATTTTCGAATCAGACACCTCTTAAAATTCACAACAAATCATTCGTGCATTTTTAACGGTTCAAAATTTGTGGACATATACTCAACTTATGTATGTATAACATACCCAAAATTACCACAATCCAATCCATGGGATTAAAAATTATAACCCCTTAATATATCTCAAAACCCACGATTTAATTTTTAATACCTCAATACGGTAAAATCTTGATAAAACACCTCAACAATAATTTCTTCATTTATAACCACATAAATAAATCCATCATTTATATCCACATAAAATAAATATTTCTTTATCATATGAATCAATAATTAATTATTCACAAATAATATTACGAGAATCACAATTATAATGACCAGTAGTTCCAGGAAAGAGGGGCTTTTCAGATAAGGATTTCTCTCTTCTTGGCGCTTGATTAGGTGACCAAACCTCTCTTGTGAGAACTTTCTAGACATTGCCAATAATGCTATCTAATAATATTATTCAAATAATATGAATTATTGATCCGATAATGGAGATAATGTGCGTTGACAATTATTGAACAATGATAATATAAAATATCAACGCAAGAATTATTGAATCGATAAATAAAATATTGAAGCGATTAACTCTTTGTGAAAATTATTGAGTAGTGCCTTCTACGTAAGGATCAATAATTCAACAATCTCATGTGTGCAATCTGAGTGTCTTTCTTGTGCAACCACGCATTATTCACGTATTTTAACCAGGGTATTCAACGAGTCTTACTTAACGGTAATAACTACGGCAGATTATTTTTAACCAACTTATATTTGTCGTTTTCTTCATCCAATCGCTTTCGTTATGGGGCCCACACATGGTCGCTACCGTAAATACGAATATTCCCCACAAACGATCACGAATATTCCACGACCAAACGAATATTCCCAAGCAAAAATGAATATTTTATAACCACTTGCTTATTTTGAAATATTTGCGTATTTAACCCTTAACTATCCACATTAATCAAATCAACCCTTACTATTTCAAAATAATAAATAAAGGAAATTCCTTTTTATTTAAAAAAATTTGAGGTCTTACAACCTCCCCTTCTTATGAAATTTCGTCCTCGAAATTGACGTCGATACTGGTGTTTGAAAAGATGAGGATACCTCGCTTTCATTTCCGTTTCCATTCCTGTGTCATTTCCTCTATAGCATGATTCTCCTCCACAAAACTTTAACTTGTGGTATGACCTTTCTTGGCGTAGGACATGCTCCTTCCTATCCAAAATCTTGACGGTACCTCCTCATACGTTAAGTCTTGACTATCTCGTGGGTTCTAACTCTATAACGTGGTTGGGTCTTTCACATATTTACTGAAATACGGATATGTGAAAAACATTATGAACACGAGACATACTGGAGGTAATGCAAGTACATAGGCTACATTTCCTACTCGGTCGAGAATTTGAAATGGACCGATAAATCGTGGATTGAGCTTTCCTCTCTTCCCAAATCTTGTAACTCCCTTCCATGGAGCAACTCATGACAATACATGATCCCTACATTAAATTCCACGTCCTTTCGATGAAGATCCGCATAACTCTTTTGTCGATCTTGTCTTAGTTTTGTATCGTTGTCGAATCATTTGGATCTTTTCGGTGAGTAAATACGTATTTAACTCGGGTCCCAACAATGTTGCTTCACCCACCTCATCCCAACATATATTGAGAAACGACATTTTCGTCCATATAATGCTTGAATGGAGCCACACCTATACTTGCACGATAACTGTTGTTGTAGGAGAATTCCACTGATGGTAAATACTTATCCCAACCGCCCTTGAAGTACAGGACACAAAGTCTTAATAAATCTTCAAGAGTTTGAATAGTCTCTCTCGATTGTCCGTCTGGTTTGGGGATGGTATGCGAACTAAATCGTAAATCCGTGCCCATAGCTTTTTGCAAGCTAACCCAAAATCTTGAAGTGAATCTTGGGTCACGATCCAAACTATGGATACGGAGCATGCCATGCTGACCTCACGATCTCATTTACGTACATACTAGCAAGGCGTTCGAGGGAATAAGTCTCCGTATCGGCAAGAAATGAGCGAGACTTGGTTAATCTATCAACAATAACCCAAATAGCATTGATGCCTTGAGAAACCGTAGGAAGACCCAGAATGAAATCCATGGTAATGTGTTCCACTTCCATTAGGAATCTCAAGTGGTTGCAACGGACCCTTAGGTACTAGATGCTCGCCTTTACACGTTGGCAAGTTAAACACATCGAGATAAACTTTGCAATCTCTCTTCATATTATTCCACCAAAATGTATGTGAAGATCACGATACATTTTAGTACTTCGAGGATGGATTGCAAATGGTGTCTTGTGTGCCTCCATCATAATCTTGTACTTCAAATCGAGTCGTTAGGAACACAAAGTCTAGAGTGGACTCGAAGTATTCCTTCTTCATCAATCTCTCGCTTAGGAATAGCTCCTTCTTGTACTTTCTTCTTCATACGCATCATCTCAAGATTCGGTGGCTTGAGCAACCTTAACTTTTCTATTAAAGTTGGCTCTGTCATATACTTGACATCATCGCACTCGTTCCATATGATCTTCTACTCAATGCGTCGGCTACCACGTTCGCTTTTACGGGATGGTATTGAATAGTGTGGTCGTAGTCTTTCAATAGCTCGAGCCAACGTCATTGCCAAGCATGTTGAGTTCTTTTTGAGTGAAAAATATTTAAGGCTTTTATGATCTGAATATATCTCCACTTTCTCCCCATATAGATAGTGCCTCCATATCTTTAAGCAAGCAAACGGCCGCCAACTCTAGATCATGAGTAGGATAATTCCTCTCATACTCTTTTAAGTTGTCATGAGGCATAGGCTATGACTTTCCCACGTTGCATGAGAACACATCCTAACCCTTTGCGAAGCATCATTTCATGAGATAACAAATCCATCCGAACCGGATGGTATTGTTAGAAACAGTCTTAGAAATAAGTCTCCTTTTAAGCTCTTGGAAACTTTTCTCGCATTCTTCGCTCCAAAGCGAATTTTGTATCCTTCCGAGTTATTTGAGTTAATGGAGTAGCGATTCGAGAAAACCTTCCACGAATCTCCGATAATAACCATTTAAGCCCAAAAAAGCTACGTACTTGATCCACATCGACTTTGGTTGCTCTAACTTTGTATTGCTTCAATCTTCACGGATCAACAGATACTCCATGTTTTGACACACATGCCCAAGAAATGCTACTTCCTCAAGCGAACTCGCATTTCTTCAATTTGGCATATAGTTGGTTTCGCGAAGCCTTTAGAGTACCGACTTCAAATGGTGCTCATGATCTTCACGACTTTTGGAATATATAAGGATGTCATCAATAAAGACAACAACGAACCGATCCAAATATTCCTTGAATACTCGGTTCATCATATCCATGAAAGCCGCAGGAGCATTAGTTAGTCCGAAAGACATGACTAAGAATTCATAATGCCCATACCGAGTTACGAAGGCGTCTTTGGAATATCCTCGGTTCTAATTTTCGGTGATGATATCCGAGCGAAGATCGATTTTTGAAAAGAATTGTGCCCTCAGTAATGGTCAAACAAGTCATCAATCGAGGTAGAGGATACCTATTCTTGATGGTGACATGGTTCAATTCCCGATAGTCAATACAAAGTCGCATACTCCCGTCTTTCTTTTTACAAATAAAGCAGGAGCACCCCGAGGAGACGTCTTGGGGACGAATGAAACCGATGTCCAACAATTCACGTAGTTGGACCTTTAACTCTGAAGTTCAATAGGAGCCATTCGATATGGGGTTTTAGAAATGGGCTTTGTGCGAGGTTCAAGATCAATAAAGAATTCAACTTCACGCCGGGGGTAGACCATAGGAAGTTCTTTGAAATCGTCAGGAAAGTCAATAACAATGGGAATATTATTCAAATTTGGCGTGTCTTTATTCAAATCCATAACATGGGCTAAGAAAGCTTGACATCCGTTTTTCAATAAGCGAATAGCTTTATGATTAGATATGACGGTGATTGATTTTAATGGTTTAGTTGCTTGAATTATATGCATAACAGGTTGGTTAGGAATATGAAAACTAACAACCTTACGAAAACAATCAATTTTGGCATGATGAGTAGTTAACCAATCAATTCCTAAAATCACATCAAAAGCAAGTATCTTTAAAGAGATAAGGTCATTACGGGTAAGGTAATGGTGCCAACTTGAATCAAACAAGATTTATAAGCAGTGGATGTGATGAAAGTTTCTCTAGCGGAGTTTCCACAGATAGATCAAAGTCTAATTTCTCTGAGTCAAGTTTAAGCGTTGAGCACATGCGAGAGAGATAAATGAATGGGTAGCAAATTATCAAGTAAGGTATAAACGCAAGAATTTATAAATAGCTTACCCGTGATAACCTCGTTTGGGTTCCTCGCATTATGACCGGTCACAACAAAGCGCTCTTCCGGAATCGTTGACTTTGACTTTTAGGGACGATCTTTTGAGTCACCGTCTCCGCCGAACTAGGTTTCGCTTCTCGTATAATCTCGAGCGATATGTCCTTCCTTTCCACAACTATAGCATACCTTGAATGTTGTGGGCGGTTTGGTGATATGTCCCTCTTTTCGCATTTGTAGCATATACATGGGTGGTCGATCTCCTCCCTTAGAACGGCCATTACTTTCAAGACTTTGTCGTCTTCACATAGTCGTTGTTAAATCTCCTCTTTTAAAATCTCTCCTCTAACTTCTTTCTTTACTTTTTCATGGCCATGATTACCACGAGTGGTTACCATTTCTGTCTCATTTCTTTCTCCTTGAGTTATCATTATTACATTGATCGCTATCTACGAGTACGATCCACGGTTATGGTCCCTCGGTTGGTAGTACTCGTTATCTCGCTCTAATAATTGAGCCACATTTACAACATCGAATAAAGAGAAAGTTTATGAGAAATGAGAATCTTGACGTATCTTAGGGTTTCAAACCTCTAAGAAACATCCGCGTCATCGTTCCTCATCCTCCACCAAATGAGGTGCAAACACGGATAACTCTGCAAACTTTGCCTCGTCTTTGAGACCGTCGTACATTGTTTTGTTCAATCGATGAACTCCACTTCCTTCATATACGTGAACACTTTCGAGGAAAGTATTTGTCATTAAATAGTCTCTCAAACGTCTCCCAAGACATCTTTGAAGTGGTTTGGATGGGTACGCTTCCACAGACTCCCACCGATGGTCTGCCTTTCGCCACGGAACATAAAGGTGGCGAATGGAACCTTCTGTTCTCCGTGCATCCCAAGACATCGAATATCTTGGTAATTTGTTTGACCCGTGTTTCCGCCATGATCGGATCTCGCTTTCCCTTAAATTCGGTGGTCCCAACTCTTTGAAGCTGCTTTGGTTGTGACAACCCGTGAATTGCTATCATTTCCTCCTCTGTATTTTGAACACGAAGTCTCCTAAATGCGATTTTGCATGAAGCGCAAAAAGCTTCTAAACATCCCCTCGTTCATCATACGCTCGGTGGTGGTGTTGTTTGCGGGAGGAACATTGCCGACTGTTACGTTACTCTCCTCGTTGGTAAATCTGAGCATCTCCACGGTCTCATTTACTCCATTGTTAATATTCTCGATCGACATTCTCAAATCTTGTCATAAAACAAGGGTTAATTAAGAAATCAATATATCACATAATATCCCTATATATACTAACCAACTAACAAATAAGCTTAGGTAGGACACCTTACTAGCGAAGGATTTACTCGTCTCTCCCTCCTAGTTCTATTCCCAGATCTCGCCGGAGATCATATCCCTAAGCTCGATACCAATTGTGGCGCCCCCAAAAAATAGGTATACATCACCCATTACGAGTTGTCAATACATAGTGCGAAACAACTACAACTTTATTATTACAACAAGAAAGCGTGAGTTTAAATACAAATATTATCTTGAGACAATATTTATACTCAAATAAATCCTCATCACATTTATTGATACATTATTTTACAAAAATGGTGAGGACTACTAAACAATCCTTTCTAAAACCTTCATTCCATACCAGAGCTCGTACTCGCTATATTCTCGCCTCACGAGAAGAATGGAACAAAAAGGAAAAGGGTGAGCTCAACTAGCTCGGTAAAGAATATTATGACTAAGATAATATACTGACAAATTATCGTTAGTCTTCACGAGGAAAAATCGATAGAATCTGATAGACAACAAGTTTCGGATCAATATTATAATGAAATAATAATTCATAGAAGAGTTACGTAGAGAATGAAATCTACTATAATCTATGAATTTAACGATCCATCATCAAAATTTTATCCTGTAACATCAATCGATATTCATCTCAAATCAAACATTCATTTTGCACTAAAAGCCAAAGATATTCATCGATCAGTCATGTTCATCTCAAACACTTTCATCTTTGCACTCTGAGGCCAAAGATATTCATCGATTAGTCATGTTCATTTAAACACTGTTCATCTTTGCACTCTGAGCCAAAGATATTCTTTGAAATCATTCATCTTTGCACTTCTGGGCCAAAGATATTCAATAATATCATCATTTAAGGCCGAGGATGATGAAAATATTTTTAAAGAGCGAATCCGGTGAAACAAAATGACAAGGATTAAGGATTAAGGATTAGTACTTTGTTTTATCCATGTCCAACAATACCTCAAAATAATCATAGTGGTGTAAAATTCGAGAATGATCAAAACATGGATACAATCAAAGCTAGTATCCGAATAGATATTTTGGACGAAAAGAAGAAATTTTATTTTTCGATGAATAAGTAACGTATCGTGAATAGTCAGAGTATCGTGAATAGTCTTAGTATCGTGAATAGTAACTCAGGACACCAAAGATAGAAATTCCAAAAAAACATTTTCACGCTTCATGAATAGTACTCGTGAATAGTAACTCGTGAATAAGTAACTCATGAATAGTAACTCGTGAATAGTAACTCATGAATAGTAACCCATGAATAGTAACCCGACATGAAAAAGTTCCAAATTTGATAAAAGTCCAACGATATTTGAAAGATAATGATATTGAAGAAATAATATCATCCTAAAAGAAAATAACATCCTTACCTCAAAGAATCAAGTATTGCCGGAAGGAAAGGTCGGAAGTGATCTTTGAATGAAACTTGTACTAAGCAACAGAACTCTCAAAGTATCTAAATACTCACAAAATCGCTCAATAATATAGAGAAAGAGAAAACTTTGTTTACGGTGTGATTTTCAATTCTAACTTAGCCCTCTATTTATAGGAAAATGTTAGCCCGTAAAAGCGGACTTGACTTTGCACACGATGGCTTTACGCTACTATTGCCACCCACCACATTTGAAATAAAATTCAGCACATTTCTTCACCAACCACAAGTGGGGCCCACTCAATTCTAGAATTTTCCACCAAAATCAATTATAAACCTAATTTTCGAATCAGGCACCTCTTAAAATTCACAACAAATCATTCGTGCATTTTAACGGTTCAAAATTTGTGGACATATACTCAACTTATGTATGTATAACATATACCCAAAAATTACCACAATCCAGCGGTCGGATTAAAAATTATAACCCCGCAATATATCTCAAAACCCACGATTTAATTTTTAATACCTCGATCGGTAAAATCTTGATAAAACACCTCAACAATAATTTCTTCATTTATAACCACATAAATAAATCCATCATTTATATCCACATAAAATAAATATTTCTTTATCATATGAATCAATAATTAATTATTCACAAATAATATTACGAATCACAATTATTATGACCGGTAGTTCCGAGAAGAGGGGCTTTCCGATAAGGATTTCTCCTTCTGGCGGCGCAATTAGGTGACCAAACCTCTCTCTTAAGCAGAACTTTCTAGACATTGCCAATAATCTTATCTAATAATATTATTCAAATAATATGAATTATTGATCGATAATGGAGATAAATGCGGTGACAATTATTGAACAATGATAATATAAAATATCAACGCAAAGCAATTATTGAATCAATAAATAAAATATTGAGCGGTAACTCATTGTGAAAATTATTGAGTAGTGCCTTCTTACGTAAGGATCGATAATTCAACAATCTTTTGTGCAATACAGGTGTCTTCTTTGTGCAACCACGCGTATTCATTGTATTTTAACCATAGGGTATTATTCAACGGTCTTACTTGGTAACAACTACGGCGTTATTTTTAACCAACTTATATTTGTCGTTTTCTTCATCCAATCGCTTTCCGTTATGGGGCCCACATGGTCGCTTGTAGTCGCATACGAATATTCCTGACGATGCGAATATTCCACGACCAAACGAATATTCCCGAGCAAAATGAATATTTTATAACCACTTGCTTATTTTGAAATATTTGCGTATTTAACCCTTAACTATCACATTAATCAAATCAACCTTACTATTTCAAAATAATAAATAAAGGAAATTCCTTTTATTTAAAAAAAAATTTGGGGTCTTACACCTTTATCTTAGAAGGAAGCGTGTTTCGCAATAAACACCTTTTGCTAAGTAGGATTATAGAACATTTACCCTAAACTTACTTTAGGATGTCCCATAAATCTGTACTTGTCAAATTTTGTCCCAAGCTTATCCTTTGAAACCTTTTCACATAAGTTGGACAACCCTTATCTTAACATACTTAAGATTAGAATCCTCCTGTCTATAACTTTTATGGAGTCTTGGGCGAATTTTGAGGTTACCTTTTTCGTAGATATGCGACCATTTCTAGGACATGATCAGAGGGATCTTTGGAATGTCGGTAAAATCACTATGGACCGCACCATGTCCAACAAGGTACGATTTTTCCTTTCAGATACATAAATCATTTATTACATATCAGGAGGCGTTTATTATGAGAAAACCATTTGAGATGATCAAGAAACTTATTGCACAAGTATTTATTCCTTGATCTAATCAAAGAATCTTAATACTTTGTCAATTTGTTTCACTTCTGAATTTTTTGAACCTTTCAAATAATTCACACTTGTATTTTAACAAATACACACATTCAACTCTTTGAATGATCATCTCCTTTTCTTATACTAATTTGTTCAATATGCAAAATTATTTTCACGTAAGTCAAGTATACAAAATCCATTAAGTAATATTTGGTTCTATACAAAACATTATTATTATTATAAATAGAACAACAATTGTTCTTAAATATAATACCAAAAATTTTATTGTCCAATGATAAAATAGAAATATTGTTTCTAACAAGAGCTGGAATACAATAACAACTTATTAACTTAATAGATTTGCCGTAGGCATTGCTAAACTATAAGTTTCTATGGCTAATGTGGCAACCTTTGTTACATTTCACACATAGGATTACTTATATTTGTTTAGCTTTTTCTACTTACGCTTGGTTCCTTCATAAATCTATATTTCGATAACCAAAGTCGGTATCCAATACCAAAGTAGAACCTTGACTTAAAGAAAAAATTATTTTAAATCATGAACAAATTTGTATTTGTAACAAAACTTCACTAAGCTTCTTTGGTTAGCCTCTGCAAGATGCTTTTTTTTGCGTTTCTTTCCGTTGTCGGGCTTATAGCGGTGGAAGCAAACTCCTTTGCTATCCAAATCGATTTTGTTCTTATTATCCTTTGTTTATGCCTTTCTATTTACCTTCTTTGAATCGTTCTTCTTTTAGGAAGATCCTTTGCCCCTACAAAGAAGACTTGATCTTTCTTGGTTGGAAAGTGACTCTCATCATTTTTCAACATGTTAAGCAAATCAACGAGGGCGATATCTAGCTTGTTCATATGAAAAATTCACAACAATTGTGAAAGGAGTCCGGGAGTGAGTGCAAGATCAAATCTTAGCTCAACTCTCCATCCATGACAAAACTCGTTGTCCTAATTGATCAATCAAATTGATAATATTAAGGACTTTTATCATCTTTGTAGTGTCATCTGGTCATTCTAGATCGGAAGAGCTCCTTAGATATCTCGATATCTATCGGTCCTACTTTCCTCACCATCAACTACTTGATGTTCGGGAATATAGTAGGAGCGTCCATAGTTTCATGCCGTATTTGAAGCTCGTTACTCGTGGATCTGCGAGCATGATCATTGAGCCAATCGTATGCATCATCTTGCCACTTTCTAAAAGTAGCAATCTCTTCCTCGGAGGCATTATGCTGCGCAACCATTGCGAGGATAGGCGTATTAAGGACATAAGATAGCTTTTTGACTATGAGAACTATTCTCAAATTCTTTAACCAATCCATTTAATTGATTAGGTTAATTTAGCATCTAATATGCTTCAGCGATGATAGTAATTTTAGACATTGTAAAATTCTATAAATAAATTTGTAATTAACAACATTTTAACATACATTCTTTTATTAATTACCAAAATAATTTAGGTCTTGTTTTAAATTGGTATCTCCCACTATTTTCTTCAAACTATATTACCCTCACTTATATAGTTTAAGCAAAATCTAATTAAAGATTTACTAGTGAGAATAAGGATCCCATTTCAAATGTATATAGCCTTGTGGTGACACAACAAACTATATATAAATAAATAGGTAGAACAACTTTTGTCAATTACATCAACTATGCAACTCCTTGTATTTTGCCTCTTAGATTATTTTGATCAGTGGTGGCACATCCAGAATCAAAATTATCCAAGTTAAGTCCGACCTAGCACTCCATATATCAAAAAAAGAAAATATCATCCTTGTGGTGACCACAACAAAATAATATTGTTCAATTTTCTTTATAAGCATCAAATGTGATAAATTAACATCTTAAATACTTAATACTTGCCTTGTGGTGACACAACAAACTCATATTAAATATTTAATACTCTATTAATTTTATCATGCTAGAAGGCGACGTTCGATATTCCAAATATCTTTGAACGCTTAGGACTTAATATAAAAATCGAGGGGTTTGTTATTAATTTGTCTCATCTTGTTTTATACGCATGCACATATATATATAAAATACGCGTTATATTAATGAACATGCTAAAGCATGTTTACATAATATATAATATATATAGTATAAGCATATACATATAGAATACTATATTCTACTCGGATTGATTCTGGACTTTTATTCTAGTTTGGTTCACTTTAGAGCCATCAAGTGAACCAAAAGGTCAAACCCTAGGGGTGCAAGAAATAATATTTAAATATAACTATTACATTTAAACCCGGGCTCCATTACAAATGGGTTTTCAAGCGCTCCTTGCTCCTTGATCTCCAATTTTTCAAAATTAATTATAACTATTCCTATTACAAAACTATTTAAAATAAATAGAAACCTTGATCGCCAATCGAGGGAAGTACATAGGAGGGAATAGAATTTACATTAAGAAAAATTAGAGAAGCGAAGTACGCATGAGACCCCATTTAATAAAACTCATACATTCATGCATCCAACTAAAATAAAATCCAATCACATTGGTCGATAGTCCATAATCAATCCCATTTATTATCATACACATCATCATATGCATCGATAAATAACATTCATCTTATGAATAATAAACATTTAATATATATATTGATATCATTTAATGGACAAATTTAGTTAGTATAAAATCTAATTTTGAATCAAAATAAACTCCTTTATTTTAATCCAAATTTAAATCAAAATAAAACTATTTTATTTTAATTTATCTAATTTTTTAAATAAAATAAACTATTTTATTTTAATCAAAATCTTTAATCAAAATAAACTCCTTTATTTTAATTAATTATGGAATCCAATTCCATGTAAAAAAAATTCCTTTATTAAAGGTAACACAGATTCTCTTTTCTATTCACAAATAAACTCCTTTATCTTGAATAATATGAAATCATATTTCATATCTAAATAAACTCATTTATTTAAGAAAATTAGGATTCTCTTTCTATTCACAAATAAACTCCTTTATTTTGAATAATATGAAATCTTATTTCATATCTAAATAAACTCCTTTATTTAAGGAAACATAGAATCTAATTTCAACTCCAATTAGTTATCATGGAATCCAATTCCAACTCTAATTAGTTAGCATGAAATTTAATTTTAAAATTAAAATAAACATTTTACTTTAAAATTAAAATAAACCTTTTATTTTAAAATTAAAATAAACTTTTTTTATTTTAATTATAAAATAATTATCATGATTATATATATATAATATATATAGAAAGTGAAAATCACGTGATGATTCTTGTAGCAACGTGATGCCTTAAAACAAGTAACCTAACTCCTTTACTTTTATGAATATATATATATATATATATATATTAGAGAGTTAGCAACTTCTTGGTCATGTACAGTAACAGAACGCCCAGCCACAACTAAAATGGCAGCATGACCAGCTTGGCCACCCTTGATTTTCGTGCATCCATACTGCTGCCTTGAAAACCTAACAGATCCCCTTGTTGCCTTCATGATCCGCACCTCCTTTAAATCTTAGTTAACATGAGATAGAATTTACTCCGTGAAGCAGCTTAAAAAAAATGACCGGATCACATGGCCTTGCGAAAAAAAATAAAATTGCAACTTTTTTTTTTTTTAATAAATTTTATACAATAAAATTATGCCCAATTAAATTATTCTAAACACATATCAATATACATATCAAATATAAACAATTAATAATTCGCATAAAGGTTTGGCTCTGATACCACTGTTAGGTTTGTAATATTCAAAAACGTAATCAAATTGCATAAAAGTGCGGAAACGTGAAAAATCAGAGTTTAAAAAATTTACAAACCATATACCCGGATCACCCTTTATGCATAATTATTAATTAAACGAAAAGATAAAGAATAAAATCATACCCTTGAAGATCGAGCTTCCTCAGGTACAAGTTCACCTCCAAATCCTTTCGCGTTCAACTTGAATCCACCGGGTTTGGTTTCTTCCTTTGATCAACATTAGCCACCCATATGTTTGGCCTCTAGAGGTGATCCACCAAGGAAAAATAAAGATTCAAGAAAAAGGGGTATTGGCTCAACCCTAGTTTTCTATCTCTATAGAAAGGGCGTACTCTCCAACAAATTGGAATTATTACGTAGTTGTAAAAGTCAACAACCCCTCACACCCATAATAAGACTCCTCTTATTTATAGATGTGGGCAACCCATCTTAACAATTAAGGAATTGGGTTTTATTTAATTAATTAAATTCTTTTAATTAATTAAGCTCCCTAATCTTATTAGGGATAATTAATTAAACTCCTTTAACTAATTTTCCTTCCTAATCCAATTAGGAATAAATGAGAGTACTTATATTAAATTAATTTCTAAACTCTTTTAGAAATTAAAATAATAATAATAATTGTAATAATATTAATAAGACTCCTCTTATTAATTTATATTTAATATTTCTAAAATATTAAATAATAATATTAAG
Organism: Panax quinquefolius; assembly: GCA_020205615.1. Taxonomy (NCBI): domain Eukaryota; kingdom Viridiplantae; phylum Streptophyta; class Magnoliopsida; order Apiales; family Araliaceae; genus Panax; species Panax quinquefolius. Next base: position 98,940,576 of record CM035172.1, on the reverse strand, counting down.
CTATTTAATTTATTCTATCACCATAGATTAAATTAAATATACATAATATTTTATTACGATTATGCCATTAACTTCTTAAATAATTATTCTTCCTTTTATGGTGTGACCCTTTAGGTTCTCCATATTAAACAGGTTGTGAATAAATCAATTAGAACAATTCTAATCTTATTTAAATAAATAAATTAAACAATTAATTTATTTAAATAAATAATATTTATTCTCAATAAGGATAAGCCTCCCTAGCGATCAACGACTTTCCGGATAATATAGATTTCAACATTAATCATAAAAGAACCTTTGAGTAAATAGTTCTGAAATACAATTCAATCCTTCCACCATCTGATGTCCCAATTAAATATAAGACATGGAATTATCTTGTCAAGTCTTATTTTATTTAATTATATGTATTTCGATCCTTAAATGCAGAACTCCAAATAATGTAAATTAGAAACTCCTTTCTAATTTCATTACGCTTTAGCCGAAGACTCTTTGGGTTGTCATTTATCGAATCACATAGGACATTTTCTCTTTTTTTAATAAGTGGTAGATTCTTTATTGATCATACATTATCTCCATGTACAACTTATTATACCCAAGTATACCCTTTGATATAACCTAAGGGTCTTAAGGAATAAGTCAAAGTATAACTCATCATACACAAGATCTATGATGATCTCAAGTCCAAGGATCACTAGTCTTACTATCACTACAGAATTCCTATTGACATGCAATTAAAACTCCATTAGGTATTCCTTAGCGAGCCACGTTCAGTGAACTTATTCTCTAATAAGCACCTACATACTTGCTTTAGTGTCTCCACACAAATGATCATGAGATCAATCATCCTCATCCAATGAGCAAGCAACGTATGTACCAATCTATCCGGATTCACTAATCCCCAATTTAGTAATCCAATGATTGGGAACTATTTTAGTTTTAAGCTTTCTAAGAATTTAGATCTCATTAGAATGATCATCATCATTATTCTAAAAGCATTGCTTAAAACTATGGGTTTATCACATATAATAAAACAACATCATGTAGATAATTAAAAGCCTTTAATAAATTAATACTTTTTATTAATAAATGAATAAGATTGTTACAAAGTATATGCTTTATCATCAAACATGATTGGCTTGTGTGCATATTACTTTCAGTTGCAACGAATAAAATAAATTGAATGCGTGCAATATAATTCATAAGCATGGTTTTTCTAGTGTTGTGGTGCGTCTCGAAGTGCAATGGGGACATCATGTGTCATTCATCATTTCTATTAGCAATGGAATTTGACAGAACAAATTTTACTTCGTAATTTTTTTCTCCATACTTCTCTTTTCTCTGCTCCAATCTAAAATGTGTGTTTGATTAGTTGGTATTGTTAAAATCTTTGCTACTCTTTTTTCTTCTTCTTCTTCTTCTTCTTCTTCGTGATAAAAGTGCTCGTTGTGCATTATAAAGGTTACATCTTTTGTTTGTAGACTTGTAGTAAAGATAATATTTCGACTTCCACATGCCACTGTGCTAACTGTAAATATTGTTGGTCATATTTATATTGTGTTGGCTTTAGGTTAAGGACAGCTTACTTTCTTATAAGTTATAATTCAAAGTAGTATCATGGTTGGTGGCTTCATGGATGAATAGAAATATAAAATAGCTAGCTTTCAAAGGTGTACAGTTAAGAGAACAATTAGTTGTGTGTTAAATGTTGTTTTGAAGGACTAAAATTCAAGTGTGGTAATAGCTTCTCCTATTTTCTTAGAGAACATCTGGATGCAATACAAGCAGGAACGCTGGAACCTGAAGTAGCATTTCTCAATGCATCACATATAAGCAAACTAAGCTCAGCTCTCCAGTACTAAAATGTCTTCTTGCTTTAATAATTTTCTAATGTGCTGCAATATCTTTCACAGAATATATCTAATATGACTTTCATTAACAAATGAGACAGATCCCAGATATATTCCCTGATCTAGCTGCTGCTCATAAGACGCTTGTAGCTAAATCGCGGGAGTCACTTGCAACACACACTTTACATTCTGAGCTTGTTTTAATTTTAATTACTCAGGCTCTAAACATGTAGAACTGTATTGCTTATTAAATTTTCTTTAGTATATCTCCCTTTTAGTTAATTTTACTTCTAGGCTTCTATTCTAACCAGATCTTAGAATCCTTCAAAAGATATGGCATCTCTGAAAACTCAACGTATGTCATCGTAGCTCGTTTCAGTGCATCTGACGATGAGGTGAGTCAACTAAGTCATAAATAATGCAGAGTTCAGTCATGTCATCGTTTGTTGCTCTATTTCATTGCTAAAAGTAAAAGATTACAAGAGAATTTATTTACTATTTGAGTAGACCTCAACCATAGAGAAACTTGTCAAAGGAAAGAAGATTGATTTAACAGTGTTGGAAGGAAGAGCAAACCTAGCCCAAATACAAAAGGTTTGTTAGTTTTACATTTGTTCCTTCCATTTATTTACATCCCCTACCTGTTGCTTTATGCTGATCTTTGATTATATGTTTACAATCTCTTTCAGCACTACAAAATATCCAGTGCAGAACTAGGAATATCATCATCTCTTGAAGATGCTATAGCATGCCAAATATGGTTGCTAGGTTTGTGTTTCTTTACTAACTGGTGACTTGTCAACATACTCCATGCTTCTATTATTTAACTGCTGGTTCACATACTGTTGGTTCACATACTCCATGTTTTCATTGGTGAGTGGATTTGGTGGTCCTAATCAAGCTGCGAATGTAGTCACATCTGGCCTATAATTAATTGGGTATATATGTTTAGAAGATGTAATTGTTTTTTTAATATTGAAGTTGCCTTTTGTTTTCGTAATACCCTTCTGCAATGTCATTTATGAAGGGGATACAAAATAACCCTTAATTTGTTCAAGAATCTTTGGTCTTTTTGTATCTAGGCAGCGTTATTGGGAACAACAGTCACAGATTTTCGCAGACTTATTCTTGTGAGGCAGATTCAGAGTTGCTTATGTAAATTCATAACATCACTCAACTACTTATCTTCTTTAGATACTTGATACATCAGTGGTTTCTCATATTCTTATTGTGTTTCTATTTTGATAAAAGATGCATCTTTCGTTTGAATTGTTTCTTTTACCAGGAACTATTAATATCTTTATACGAGTGTTTGGCTGTCAAAATTGTCAATTTCTTATTGTGTCAGTTGTTGGCTATGTTACATAGACTTGGATACTAGTGTTAAGTAAGGCTATGCTATTAGGTGGCAGTCATCTACTTGCCAAATATTGTAATTGGACATTTTTCTTTCAGTGCTCTATGATTTTCTTTTTTATTCTGCAAAATATGATGTTTTTAAGTGTAGGGTCATTGGCATGAACATTCACTTGTTTAGGATTCTGATGCAATAGAGTAACATTTTAAAAATTACAATGAGACTTGTTTTACATTTGCAGTATGTTCCTCTATTGTTTTTCCTCCACTCTTAGATTATATTAGCTTCTTGAAGGTTTTGCATTTTTATGTAGCCATTCATTTCTGCAAAATATTCTTATCCATGGGCTGATGATTGAATAGGTTCATTTCTTTCATTTGTTTGGTGTTTATCTAGATGTATATATTGTGTTATTTTTTTCCTTTTGTCTTTTCTGAATTCATGCATTTGAGCAGAATTCTTAATTTCAAGTTTTGTTCACAAAAGTTTATATGAGCTGATCTACTTTGTTATTCATGAGCAGAAATATTAAGCACTTATTAGCATGTATATAAAAGTGTATTTGGTGGTATTTTTTGTGGAGTTGAAACTCTTATTATACGTCTCTGTGCATGCAATGATATTGCTTGTTAGATTTTACTTGTATTTGATGGGGGAATTCCGTGCATGTTTTATTGTGGCTGGCCTTCTCCAACCACCACTAGAATTTAAATAATTTCAGAGAATGAGTTGACATGAGTTATTCTGGTAACATAATTTTGTCAGGAGTCAGCTCTATACAGTTAAAGTCAAAAAATAAGAAGCTTTATATGGCTATGGTAGCATGGTTGCATAACCTTCGAGTGATGAAATTATGCATTCTTTTTCACTTTTTGATGCTCGTAAGCCTAATTTAAAGTGGAAATTTTATTTAAATACCATGTATGAACCATGGTGGTGGCAGTTTAAGGCTTCAATTATGAAGCTTTAGTTTTCTTTTTCACATTTTTGATGCTCTTCGGGATTAGTTAAAAGATGGAGTTATTTCTAAATACCATTTACCAAACATGGTGGAGGCTGTTCAAGTCTTCTGGTTGCAAGTTGTCATTGTACATGCAGAAGTATACTTTGTGTTGCATATCCAATTTATTACATTTTAGTGACATGTTCTTCTTTTGTTATGTTTAGCCTTAAGTTTTTCGTTGTTACCTACTAGACCTACGTCAAGATGATCCCCTTTGAAGCATTGGTAATGTTCTCTTGGACTAGGTTGTTAATTATTTGGTATTATTTTTTCTGGGATAAATTAATTGTAATTACTGTATATCTTTTAATGATAGTGGGTCGATTAGTTTAGATTAGTAATTAGGAGTTTGTTTCCTTGTGGCTTACTAAATTAGGTTCACACAAGTTATATTGAAATTTGGGCTTTTATGTTTTATATAAATTGATAACTTAGTGTTCTTTTATGTGCTTCTATGATTCTTTGTGAGGATAGGTTTCTTCCTATTCCCCCTTTTCTCCTTCCTACTTCATCAAATTGGAGTTGAATTATTTGAAATATAGCTCTGTGATTTTCTATGTTTCTTGTGATTCCTTGCAACGAAGATAGCTCTGTGATTTTCTATGTTTCTGGAGAAAAACTTTGGAGGTTGCCTTTGGAAGAAAGTTGATATGAATCTGCAGTTAGTTGATATGGTCAACACCGGTGGTCGTCAGGGTGGTTCCATTACTGCAGCTCTTTTCCTGAAGCAGGTGACGTACACATTGATCAGTACGCATTCAACACACTAGAGCACAAGTTCACCAGGCTCATTTTTTCTTATTCCTCATCTTATTGAAATTGAATTTTGGTGTTTCTATTGCAGCAGGAAATTTAAATGTCCAACCTTGATTTCCTTGAAGAAAATGATGATGAAGTGGACCTAACATGATGTACACTTCATTCTATCTAGTTCGTTGTTATTCTTTTAGTTTTCTTGTATTGGTTATTAAATATTGTAAGTACTATGATCTTTGGGAGATCAAGACATAATAACAAATTTTGTACTTATCGTGCCTTGAGCATTATCTATTTATATATGGAGTATTAGTTTTAATTATTGGCTCTTTATGCATTAGTTTATCAATTAGTTTGAAATAGGTATGATATTTATATTAACTTAAAATATTAAATTTAATATTTATTATAGCAATTACTAAAAATAATAGTAATAATAAAAATTATGAAATCATTGATTTAAAAATTAATTATAATTTTCAATGAATTTTGATTATTTAGCAATTAATTTTTTATTTACAAATTTATAATTTGTGAAGAATTTTTCTCTCACTAATTTAAAAAAAGATTCTCAATTTATAATTAGTGAAGGAAAATATTCTCTCGTTAAATAAATTTGTTCTTCACAATATATTATTTGTGAGAGAATCAAGTTATTCACTAATTTCAAATAGTCCTTCTTAAAATATTATTTGTGAAGGAAACCAATCTTTCACTAAATAACAATATTCCATTACTAAATACAATTTATGAAGGAATAAGTTATTCACAATATATCCTTCACAAAAAACATTTAGTTACTACTTAGCGAAGGATACCCAATTGCGAGGAGGTCTAATGCGAGCACTCGTGTGAAGGAAATATTTCTTCGCAATAAATCATTTGTGAGAGATATAGGGCCTTTAGTGAAGGATTTGTCCTTCACTAGATGCCATTTTTGGTGTAGTGATGATATTATATTATATAACTATATATATATATATATATATATATATATATTCATTTGTTAATTTTGAAATATGGTTATACAAATGTCCTCACTTGGATAATCATTGTATTCAATCACATGTTGATATATATATATATATATATATATATATATATATACGTCTAAGCTATTTGACCAGCTAGACACATATTTTGAAATATCGTTGTATATGATAAAACCTTTTTGTATCCAATCAAATTGTTATGGTTCAGATTCCAGACTAAGTATGAACATCCCAATCAAGGGAAAACTTTTATGCACCCAAGGCGAACAGAGTGAACAATATTATCGTTCTTGGAATGTAGTATTGATCGATACAGGGTCCATGGGATGTACACCCTCGTGCCTGTAAGTTATGACGGTTTGCAGATGAAGTTCTGTCTAACCTTATCAAAAAATTTAAAACAATGTTCATAGCATGTCACTTAAACCCCCTTTATAGTCAATAAGTAGTTTCAAAAATTTGAGATAGAATTGTTATGTTATTATTATCGGTTCAGTTTGCTTCACAACTATAAATTCGTTGTAGAAGTGATGTACAAAGAAAACATTTATTTCTTTCAGCTAATTATATTTCTAATTGTTATTACTTGCTGGGCACCCAAATGCTCATTCTTGCTTTAAATTAAATGTTTTCAGCTAAGCATGATCAACCTGAAGGTTCAAACAAGAACAAGTGAAAAGGATAGCAAACAGAATATGTTTAATGGTATCTTTTGTAATAGTTAGACAATATATAGATAGTGATATGTATTATATATCATGTAAAGAATATAGTAAAGGTTGCGTACTTGGGATTAGACTCTAATAAATGTAAGTTAAGTTTGATATTAGTATTATTGTTATTATTATTAGTATTCTTTTCGCTCATAGAAATGGTATCGTAAAGCACCGAGTTCGGGTTTCAAGTACCTGAATTTGGGGGCGTTACAGTATGGTATCAGAGCTTAGGGTTCAAAACCTTAGGTGGGCTAGACCTTAGGCTATAACCCTGGAACAGAGGGAAACATTGAAAATATAAATAACTCATTTAGAGTTTAAAAGGAGATGAATTGAATAAATTCATCGTTAAACAAAATAAAAGATAACTTGTATAAAATTATTATTTGTTGTGTGTATATACTATACATGCTAATTAGGATAATTTAGGTGTGTAGATGTTATGTGAGAAAATAATTAGAATACCCTCAGATTGTAAAGAAGGAGCCGATCTCCATAAACGAGCCAATATCAAAGCCAATAGCTGAAATAGAGGCTCACATTGAAAGCTACCTCAATGAGGTGGTTGTTTTGAAAAAAGTGTAGTACCGGACCCTGAAACGATAGTATAACTGATAGGTAAAGTATAGTTAAAGAATATGTGGTCAATGTCGAGTTCTTAAACTCATATGTTTGTGATGAGTTCTTAAACTCATGATATGTAGTAAGTTTGACGAACTAGGTATAGTTAAGTGTAAATAGATTATCGAGGATAATGGGAATATATAGAATACGAAGCAATTGATCTTTAGTGAGGGCGTAAGAAATAAGTAGTATTAGTATTACTTGAATAGGTATGATTTTATGTTGTGTATATGATAGGTATGTCTGTATAAGGTAATATTTTCAACTTTTATATAAGTTGTGGCAGCGATTCTTGACTTGTGTGTCACAAAAGAATAACTGAGGTTTAAAGCGGTATGTGCTATGGTATGTCAAGTGCTAGTAATATGAGACTATATGGGATTAATGAAATAAGTTGGTATAAAGATAGTAATTATTTATCTGAACACTGGTTAATACAGTAAACTGAGCTTACAAAATCTAAAATTTTGAGTACATGACTATTTGAATAGAAAATTTTGCGTTATATGTTAAGCATATACGATAAGGCTTAGAATGTAAGCTAATAAAGAATAATTTATGATAATGTCGCCAAGACGAAAATGAAACCCAAGGATAGAAGAACCGGTTAACAAAGTTGGAGGACAACTCGACCCGATACAGAATTTTGCAAATATAGACGATCAAGCTATGCAAGAAGGAATACCAGCCGCGGGAAATTAGCAAGATAATCGATTAGCGAACTTCAAAGAATTTAAGGCGATCGTACTGCCAGGATTTAGAGGATCAATGGAGCATAACGTGAAAGATTGTCCAAGAAGGAAAAGGGATGCAAGAAATGCGAATACGAGGAAAGGCAGTAGGGCATTGGCGACAACGGGACCAACATCAACAATCAAACCAATGAAATCAACGACAAGCGTTTTCAACATGACCGTTCAAGAAACTGTAGCAGCCGGGGATGCAACTCCAGGTATTATTCGAATAATTTTTATTTTCTTATATATTATTTTCTTAAATATGGTAAATTATTTTATAAAGTATTTTGAAGGAGGAATTTGAGTTCTTTTAGAAATCAAATTTCTGTTTAAACAGATAGACAAGCTTTTTGTGAATAGTTAAAGATCAGTTCGATCAAAGATGATCGAGATCTAATTGCAATGATTGTGTATGCTATGTACCATGGTATGTATAGGTTTTAAAATGGTGATTCCGGGGACGGAATCTTTATAAGGGAGGGTGAATGTGTTAGTTCCCAAAGAGCACAATAGATCTAGAAAGGGGGTTGAATAGATCCTTTTTCTTTCAAATACTTTTCTGGTTTATGTTGTATTGTTCATATTTAATTATATGACAAACATAAGAATCTTTTTAAGCACAGCGAAATAAGTAAAAGATTCCCCTTCATTAATATATTCATAATCATACATACATTATTCGTTGGGTTAATTTAGTTGTAAGCAGTTAGAACATACATAGCAGTTATAGCAGTTATTGACATAATGTAAATGACATAATGTAAAAGACACAAGGGGTTTTAAGTGGTTCAGAGACTCAAGCTACTAATCCACTCTTCTGCTTTCAACTAGCAGGATTTCCACTAAAGAAAAAGACTCGAATCTCTATGATTCCTTGAGACCGGTGAGCCACTTGGGACTTGGTTCACTAAGAACTCTTCAAGGCCAGCAGCCTTGGGACTCCTCTAGTTCCTTAGGAACTCTTCAAGTCCAGCAGGCTTGGAACTTTATTTAGTCCCTTTGGACAAGGACCCTTTGGCCCTTCTTTGTTTAGTCCCTCCATACAAGGACCCTCTTAGCCCTGCTTCATTTAGTCCCTCTGGACAAGGACCCCTCAGGCCCTGGCTACGTTGAGTTGTTGTTGTTGGAGTCGGTGCTGATCTGCTAAGATGTCTTCATGCTCTGAACATCTTCTATCCTTAGCAACTTGGCTTGATCATCCTTGAAGAGCAGTTGAGTGTTGCATGATGCTCAGCTTCTTAGGAGCTCAACTACTCCGGATGACCCCTTGATGAACTGCCTTAAAGATCATTCTCCTTGGTACTTGATGGATGCACATGAGAGGCTTCTAAGATGACTGTAAGCTCTTCTGTTAGGTACTTAGAAGCTTTCTCATGCTTATCACCAAGTAGACTTTTGTGATCTCCCTTCTTGCTACTCGATGCCTTCTCATGATGGACTTGCTAAGATGATCGTAAGCTCTTCTCTATTGTACTTAGAGTCTTCCCATGATGGACATCCAGATGGCATGATGCTCTCCTTTCTCTCGGCAGTTCGGAACACTCTTCATGTAGTAGAACTCTCACTTCTACATAGTAGAACTTACACTTCTACTTCTTGTTTGATCTGACTTCTGAGTGTTCTTGGTAGATCGTAGAGTGAGCCTTCGGACTCACTATCACTCGGTTGGATCAGTCCACCTTTTCTCCAAAATACACAACTTCAGCTCTCTTTGATCTTTGAAGCTCTTTCTCATTTATACTACTTCCCAATCCTTCCGTTGGAAAGTAACCGTTGAAGGCTATTCAAATATCTTCACAAATCTCAAGTTGCTTGATGTAGACTGCTTGATGTGACTTGTCATACTTTTTTTGACGCTGCAGTCTACTGTTTCACCTACCCTGTCAGATGTATCACTTTACTGTCTTGGGCAGGTTGAAGACTTTATTTCTCCTAATTTCTAGATCAGTGGTTGTCCTTTTGGATCGATGCTCTCAATAAGCACTTGTCCGAATATTACCCTTCAGATTTAACCGTTGCTAATTCTTCAGTCTTCAGGTATTCAAACTCTACGATTCTGATGCATGTCTTCAAGGACCTGATCGTAGTGTCTTATTGATTGTTGCTCGTTAACTAGTAGAGTTAACACTACGATTCTGAAGAGTGTTGATTGGATCTTCAATGTAGAACACCTCTTCCTTGTATTGTGCAGTGCTTCAATACTTCTATTTTCTTCGACTGTTCTCAGATACTGATGGCCTAATTCCTTGCTCTGTTCCCCTTCTGAACATCAAGACACTTCAGATGTGTGGCGCGTCCAGCTTGCTTTCTCCTTGTGATCTCCCGTTCACTTATCATTATTGAATTGACCCTACACTTAATCAATTTAGCCTTGCTATTCATAGGCTGATTAGTATCTTGGTTCACCTTCCATCAGTTCCTTCTTTGTTTGGCAAACACTACGATCTTGGTTGCTTCTAAGATTGTTATCTTCTGTACACTTGATAGCTACTGCATAAGCTGACTTTCCTTAGTCAGCTTCTGAAGTCTTCTTTGGATCTCCTTGTGGAAGACTTCATCACGAATGGCCTTACACCTTAATCTTAATGTTGATTGGGTTTGTGCTGAGATCTTTTGTTAGCCTGTATGTCATTCGTTGAGTGCTCTCTGGTTCCCTTACTGTGGAATGCATCTTTGCAGTGCCAACCAGAGGCTTCATATCTTTGGATATTATGGGAGTGCTCATTTGTTGAGAACTGTAACTATTCTACGATTCTGACTTAGCATTGTGAGCACTTCTGTTGGAGTCATAGTTCTGCACTCTACGATTCAGCTTTGGCTGTGCAGACACTACGATCCCAAGATCAGATATTGACACTCTACGATTTCTGCCTTGTGTTTGTTGTCTTCATCTAATCTTTCTCGACTACGATCTCTACATATATTCAATAGACTCTACAAACTCAGAGTGTGATCTATGATCCTTGACTTGGCTTTGGCATCAGTAGACTCTACGACTCTGAGTGTAGTCTACGTTTCTGTCTTGGCTTCAGCAGATGACCGGTCGGCTCGTAGGCAGGCTGTCTCTACGATTCTGAACATGACTTCCTCAGCACACTACGATCCCAAGGAAGCTCTTCTCGATACACTACGATCCTTCTTCATTTCCCTTGGCAGTCTACGAACTCCGAAATCTACTATCTTGCATACTCCTATTCTGCCTCGATAGCTCCCGAGTTAACCTTGACTCACCTGACAGACTACGACTTCTGGTGCAGTGCTCGATGATCAGACTAGCCTATCTATTACATCATAAGATCAACCTAACATACTTGATCTTTCTATCTTTATAGTCCTTCTACATATTTTCTTTTTAAGGACTTTACAAAGCTGTCTTTATTATGTAGGATCAACCTAACATATTTGATCAATTCATTCTAAGTCCTTGTACACATATTTCTATTATCTATCAGAGGACTTTATAGCTTTTCTTAATTCAAGCATACTTGCATATTATTCATTCATATACATATATATCATAATCAAATCATATATAAATAGGAATAGCATTCTCATGCTTATTCCTGACAATCTCCCCCTATTTGATTATGACAAAAACAATAAGTGCATATGCATGTTATGAATGAATCTTATATCTGATGAAGCAATTGTATTTCTTCTAAAACTAGTTAATCATGAATGTCATTTATATTGATATGGCAATTTATACATTAAGACATTCTACATCTGGCTCAAGAACATTCCTAACAGTTAGAGATGTACCTCCTTGGCTCCGTGTGTGTTTTCGGGATGCTTGTTGATCGCCTACTCATCCGATTACGCTTCTTGCTCTTGCTCCCCTCGAGATGAAGACCTTTATCTTTGTTTGGCTCCCCTTCATCACCTTTCTGATCTGACTCCCCTTTAGCTTCTGCGATTTTGGTATCATCAACTTCAGGCTCCCCCTCAGATGATGATTCTTTATCTGCTACTACTTTCTTCTTTTTTGACTTCTTCTCCCTTAACCCTCTGCTCTTCTTTTGGTGCATCTTGCTCCTCTTCTTTCTATGCCTCTTTTTCTCCCCCTTTTTGTCATCAATCATTTGAGAGAGCTGCTCCATGTTGGACATAAGCTGCTCCATCAGGTAGGAGGAGTTGGCAACTTCAAACTTTAGTTCTTGCTGACCGAGCTCAAGTTTCACAGAGAAGGTCTACCTCATATCATCAATCTTGTCAGAGAGGGCTTCGATCTGCTCTGTATTGGCCTTCTGAATTTGTAGAGCTTCTGCCTTCTGATCTTGGATAGCCTTCTGATAGATGTTATCTCTCTCTTGCAGTTTGAGAGATACATCAGCTAAGATAGCTTGAAGCTTATGCTGGAAAGAATCATCTCCTGCTGCTATTTGCTTTTGTGACTCTTCAGTGAGCATAGATATCTTCTTGCTTAGATCATCAGAGCTCTTCAGTAGTTCATGCTCCAAAGCAGTTTGATCCTCTTAATTGGCAGCTTCAGGTTGAGCAATGGATTGGACTCTATGATCATCATCTTTGGACAAATTTTTAATGGTTTGGATAATCTGAACAATCGTGGAGTACCAATTGCTTGCAAAGGATGATGGAGTGTTTGATAGTAGTGCTGGATCATAAGAAGGCTTCTAGTTTTGGACTTGAATACCATCAGTAGTAGAGTGAACAGACTCTACGATTTGCTCCTTGGTCATGACTGTTTTTCCTTCAGAATCTACTCTACGATCGTGGGGATGTAGAGATTCTCGACTGTCGATAGACCTTGAAG